>PVHY01011931.1:0-46219 GCA_004024945.1 Uropsilus gracilis
TTCTGATCTTGGTTGTGTATCAAAATTACCTTCTATCCCTCATGCTATTTTAGGGATTGATGAGGTCAGGAGATTCTATCTATCTATCTATCTATCTATCTATCTATCTATCTATCTATCTATCTATCTATCTATCTATCTATCTATCTATCTATCTATCTATCTATCTATCTATCTATCTATCTATCTATCTATCTATTTGTTGTTTTAAATGCAGATTTTCTGCCACTCAAAGAAAATTCTGAATTAACTCTGGAATCTGTAAGTTTTCAAACATGTTTCAGGTGACTTGATATATTGTAAAAATAGAAAACAAACCAAGTTATTTGTACTGTCTGTAAAATAGAAGTGTAATTCAATTTTAATTATCTTAGCCTGTTATTCTTGCAAATTGAATATTTATTTAAGGGTATAATGATCCACCTGTTTTTTCTTTTTTAAATAGAGTATATTCCTTGACCATTTCAATTAAAAAAACAAATGCAACAAACTTCAATGCATGTAGTATATATACATGTTGAGTCTCAACAACGAAACCTGAAACAAATCTAGTTATAATGCAATGTTACCTTAAAAATCTCAGAAAAAACTTGTTAAAGAGTAAATAAAAACTAAAAATAAAATAAAAATTAAAAGTTATTATTAAAATTATAAAAGAGTAAATAAAACAGACAATGAAGATAAAATTCTAGTAACAAAAATTATTTTCACATACTACAACATTCAAGATGTTAGGATAGTTGAAAATGAAATATTTTAAATTTGTTTTTTTTTTTTTTGTAACAATAATATTTTCTAAAAGTCTTTGAGGCATCAGACAAAGACCTGTAAATACAAAAGTGAGGAAATTACAGTCCCGCTTATCATGGAATTACACCCAGTAGTGAGAGAAAAGCCATGTCCAAAGCATTATGACAGAAGAGAATTCTCAGAAACAAGTAATTCCATCAAGAGGATACCATAAGAGGAAGAATTATGTTCAAGCGCCTCTAAGAAGAATAAAAACAAGATATTATTCAATATTACACAGAGGATTAAGAAGAAATTTTATAGAGGAAGTGATTCTTAACTGAAATGTTTAAAGATGACAAGATGTTCTCCAAAGCAGCCTAAAATGAAAAATAGAAAAAATAGGCAGCTGAAAGTCAGTTGACAAAGATGTGAAAGAGAGCTTGCAGGGAAGTAAGTGAATGTGCTTTTGTGAGCGGAAATACAGTGGATGAGGGAGGGAAACAGTCTTAGACACAAAGAAGGAAAACTAGTTTTAAGTAATTGAGGGAATTCTGTGTTTTGTTAAGGAGTTTAGAATTAAAGCAGAGGCAATAAGAACCTGTTAAACAGTTCAAAGTACACAACAAATTGATCAAATTTGCAATCAGGAAGATGCTTCCAATGAAATGGGAAAAGTTGAAAGCATAGGAAAAGTTGGAAGCAGAGACTAGAAGACTAAGCAATTAGAAGGTTGTTGCAATGGCTCAGGTGAGAAATTACAAGCTGAGCTGAGGATATAGAAGAGAAGATGGTGAACAGAGAATGATTAAGGGCAGTGTCACAGAAGCAAAATTTACAGTGGCCACTGATATGAGAAAGAAAGAAATGACATCCATGAAAAATGACTTAAAGTTTTTGACTTGTGTGACATTAAATACTGTAACTGGTTAAAAAATGCTTGATGAAGTGTTTTGTCATTCTTTTTTCATAATTTTATGTATAATGATTATAACTGAAAAGCATATTAAATAGAAAATTTTGCCTGGGACCATGTCTCTCATTGGGGAAAATGATGGCATAGGGTTCCTAACATTGAACCATCAAGAAAGAACACATTTTTATTCGTATATTTATGTTGTTACAACATAACAAGAGGGTGGTAACATTTGGTTTTTTAAAATAAATCTATTTGGTGTAATATGTATTTAAGAGCCTGGCATTTTTGATATAAATGTCTTACATGAATCCTTTATTTGATTAAGCCTTTAAATATATCCATTGTGTTCAGATGAATCAGGAGGTTGTTTAGTAATTTATGAGTTGCTTTAACATACTGGGTAGGGAGGGAGAACAAAAATTCCGAAGGAAATTGTTTTACACTGATTCAATCCAAGGGATAGAACACTCTTTTCACACAGGTGAAGTTAGCTGTTTACTAATTTAATGTTAAATACATTTTAATATTCTCAGTTGCAAGGGAAATGAGAAATATTTATAGTCTATTCCACTTCTAGTAACTCCTGAGTTTTCATGCTAAAATGCCCAAGTAGAAATTAGATTTAGTAAAAAAGTGCTGTCTGTCTTCTTCCAGGAACGATGAGTGATTGTTTTATAATCCTAGACAGTTATGTTGGCACTTGTATTTAAACTCAGGAGAGTTAGAGGAATTTTCAAGATTTCAAAAGATTGTTTTTTCTGATGAAAATAACAGGATCCTCACCTGACCTGCTCATAGAGGCCTTATTTCTGTAAATTCACACTACCATAGGAAAGAAAGAGACTAATGGACTTAACACAGACTAGCAAACAACAAAGAGAAGGGTGTGAGAGAAAGGAGGGGGTACCAGAGGGAGGGTGGGAGGTACCTCAAAAGCCATTTACTGAGGTTGTTATTTAAAGAATAAAAAATAAGCAGAAGTTCAAAACAAAACAAGACATCAGCTAATTAATTCAGTCCAAGATATTTCTGGAGGTCTTTGGAACAAATTGCCATACAAACTCAGGATCATAGAGTACTCTTTTGAAGACAATGAAAGAGAAAGGGAGGGGGGGGTCTGAAAAACAGACCATTTTCATTGATTACCTCCAGTGAGTCCATTTAGTTTACATTAACAAGGGAGGTGAGTGACATTATTGATTGAAAACAGACTTTAACTTAATATTTTAATGTTTTATGCTGTCAATGCTTTTTAAGAATTACAATGATTTTACAATTCAAAGCTAAGAGAAAATAATGAAGTTTGCAAAGGAGAAAATAAAATTAAGATATTAAAAAAATGAGAGACTACTGTAAATCAACTTAGTGGTATGATTTCTCTTTACTTTCTTTTTTATATGAGATTTCCTTCCTCCATTACTGTTTTCTTTTTTTTCCACATGCCTCTGCTTATTTTACATTGGGAAATGATGAAGGAAGCCTGCACCCGGCTCTGTGAACACCCAGAGCTCCTCTGACCCCTAGGGACTGGCTCTCAGCCCTTTGCATAGATGTTTAGTTACTTTCCTCTCCCTTTCAACATTTTACACTGATAAGTGTTTTGCAACTTCTTCATTTCATTTATCAACTTCTGCACAAAAAGCAGAAGTTCTTAACCTAGAACCCATGCCCTTTGAGTCCCTAAGTCCTAGGGTGTTGAGAGATCTAGGTAGAACTTGAGATTTTATGTTTTGCATGGCAAATGTCTTACACGATCTATTACCGCTAGTTGGATTGATTTTCCCCCCTCTTTCTCTTACCGCTAGTTGGATTGATTTTCCCCCCTCTTTCTCTAATACTGTATCTGCCAGGAGAGTCTGTCAACCTTTGCCTCCAAACACCATGGGGAAGAGTGTATATGCCGCTAGACTAATGCTATATGACTAGTGCTCATTCCAATTATGGCATCAGCTTAATTTAATGGAATCTGAAGTAGGTCATAAGGCCCAATCTGATAAGCTGATATGTGCTCTAAGGTGTCTACATGTCTAGAGTTGTCTGTGTCACCCCTGGTCCTACTCAATTTTTAAGAATAGTGTTGGGTCCTTTCTCATTTAAAAGTGAAGAAAATGGAGATTAATTTAAAAAAAAAAATGGAACTTTCCAAGAAAAGGAATAGGACAATAGACAGACTTATAAAGACAATTAAAATTTTAAGATAGAAGAGAAGTGAAAAGAGAGGAAAAAAGTTAAAATTATTTAACACCTTCTATGTAGTAGAAACAGAATCTCCTTTAACTTTTCAGTACCCCTTGGTATTATTAGTTTTATCAAACTCACATGAAAGATATATTTGGAATGGCCAGGATCACACAGGTAAAGTGCAAATTTTTGCTTTACCTATATTTAAAATCTTTGCTTTATTTGTATTTAAAGTGTAATTTTTTGTCAGAACTCCAAATTATGGAATTGACAATGCAAACTGAAGTGTGAGCAGAATTCAGAAGGTAGGATGGATGGGGAGGGAACAAAGGAAAAGACAATAAAGTGTAAGTATGTGGGGTCGTGCTTGGACTCTGGAAAGCCTTTGCTTGGTGAAAAACAAAATTTTAGAAGTAACACAAAGTTGTTTGTAGGTGGCTGTGGTGGGTGACTCATAGATAAAGTAAAAAAGGTACATTCCATTTTGAACTTGCTTCAAAGTTGATATTATAGCAGAATGTTTTAAAAGTAGGGGCTCTCTTTTTTGCCCCCGATTATAAATCTACAATTACATAGATATATATCTAAATGATCAGAATAGTTACATTAAAGTAAACTTATCCCACTACAGTTATTATTTTATCATGCTTTATATTTTCAAAATATAGGTATATTCCACTGAGAATTAGGGGAAATTTTATATAATCTTATGTAACTATATGCATGTCTTCAATATTAAAATAGCATCACAATTGATCATAACATATTATATTATATAATTTCTGAACTAGCATACTCTTACCCATTTCAGACATATTTTTCTCTTTTAGCTAAATGTGTAGCTTCAGTGTCAACCCATATATGGAACCCATACATGCATGCTAGTTGCATATAATAACACTATTATTTGTGCATCAATAAAAATAACCTCATGATGTAATTACTCTAGCACTAACACTTATTATATATATATATATATATAGAGAGAGAGAGAGAGAGAGAGAGAGAGAGATTTGTGTTCTCTGAATCACAGTGTTCTTGTTTACATAATGGAGAGAATATGAATATGAATATTGTGGTGCTTTTGCAATAATTAAAGAAAAAGTATTTTTCTAAATGTAGCAATCTATGCTTCCTGCCTTCACAGAAATTAGAAGCCCATCTCCTCAAGACATTATAGAAGAGGAAAATCCAGGCATAGTTTTTTTCTCTCAGTCACAGACATTTGTTTTATCAATTAGTGTATGCATATTAAACTAATCAGATGATTTCTTTGAGAAATCAGCACATTAAAATCCTGGGTGATCTCAGTTAATAAGCTACAGAAAACTGGTTCTGTATCTTGAGCCAAATAAATTAACAAAAGCATATTAATGGGAATGGCACAGTAGCTTAAGAAAGAGAGGTCAAGTTAAGGCAAGGCAGTTATCTATCTGGAAAAAAAAGAGGAGAGAAGAAAAAAGGAAGGGAGGGAGGGAGAGAAAGAAAGAGAGGAGAGGAAGAGGAAGAGAGATGGGAAAGATAAAGAGGAAAAAGGAAAAGAAGAAATGAAAAGCAAAAAAAAAAAAAGGAAGAAAGGAAGGGAGAGAGAGGGTAGAAGATGGCTGAAGTTAACAAGTCTTCACTTTCAAATTTTCCTATATATTTCTAACAAATTGTCCTCTGAATTTGTTTGATGAAGTAATTATTTAATCCAAATAATGATTTTTTAAAAATTTTAATGAAAGAGCATAGCATCAATTCAAGCACACATTAGACACTCAATGGATGGAAGTTATCACCAATTAAAACTATAAACTCAAAGGACAAGGGAGATAATTCAACTAGTATTGGTTCTAATAACAAAAATCCATCATCTAAACATCTAAGTAGACAATTTTTCTACTAAGTTATTCAGTTGTCACAGCCGCAAATATGACTTTGTCCAATTTTGGTTTTTGTGTAAATAAGATATAATTATAAAGGAAACAAACTCCTTGCATATCACCCTCCCCCACTTTTCACCCACTTAAGAAAATAACAATAGAAACACTTACAAGATTCAGTGTCATAATGATTACAAAATTGATGCAAACAGCAGCAGCAGATGTTGCAAACTGCCAGTGTTGTTTGATAAAATTCCACTTGAAAGATGCAAATTGTTCCATGACAACCAGGCGATACACCACAACAGCAAACACTGCAGTGATTACCAAAGAAATCTACAAAATAGAGAGGAGAGAAATCCAGATTTTACAACATTAACAAAGGAAAAGCAAGACCACAGATCCAATGCAATGCCACCAAGAACTAAAGGTACTTACTTCTTTCAAGAATGTGTACATAGATTTAAATTTCTCCTTTAAGGAACTAAGTTACATTAGCATCAAATAAACAAAGATGATTAAAGTTGTTTTGTTACAATAACAAAGTTATCACATTAAAAAGCAAATTTAAATTCCCACTTTCAAATGGAATGCTTGATTTCAAAACAAGATATCTAATTCATGAGGGCAACTCATAAAATTTTTATTTTATTTCAGATGGAGTCTATTTCTCCTAAAGAGTGTTATTTTTGACAATGAGCACAGACTCTCTTGGTCACTACTCCATAACCTGCTGTGTTTTTTCATTTTGTTTAATGGTATGAATTATTATGGTATTGAAAAGAATATACTTGATTTCATCCTTAGGGTCACAAAATGAGCAGGGCCCTTGAACTTGCATCTAAACCTGGGATTCCATAATAGTGATATTAATGGTTCTATTTTACCATGAAGAATATTCCTGAAATAGACACAAGAAGACGAGTGACTTTATCTGAAGAGGGCTGATGTGGCTCAGGTTTTCCACTGATGGGATTCACTCTTTCCATCTTGTAATATTTTGCTTCAAACTGGGGGCGAAGTGTTTCCTATGAAAGAAACTAATGTCATCTAAATATCAAAATCAGAAGCTTAAAAATATTCGTGAAGATAAATAATAATTTAATGAATGATAAAGAATTCATGACAAAGAATGACAAAATGATAAAGAATTCCTGAAATTTATCTTGCTGTAAGTCTTGGGAAAAATTAGCTTTTCAAATTTAAATTATAAATTATTTTCCAAATAAATCCTACTTTATATTTTAATTAGTATAATTTTTAAATATAATTTAAAGAAATATCACAGAAATGATTTGAAAGAAATTATACACATCATTAACAATTTCTATGATCTTCACTAAATAAGAAATCTTGATAATAGGAGCATTAAAGAAAAATCAAGTAGTACTTAGTTGCTTTCAACCTGGACATAAAGATGGTGAATAATTTTCAGGAACACATAATATTCATTTCTTTTATTTCTGGTTTCCTAACATCTTACCTCCTCTTCTTCCCATTCAATAAGGTCCCAGGTATAGGTCAGGGTACTTCTTCTTCTTTTCCAAAACTCCAGGAAGACTGTGGCTGTAAATGATAATCATTATCTTCACAATTATTAATACTATTACTCATTACCCAACCATATTACATTCAATCATCACTGCCATCCTTCCTTGAATTGATGCATTTACATTATACTATTGAATCTTTTAAATTTATTAATAGTTACATTAAAGTAAACTTATTTGGAACCACATTTTTCTCTCACCATCTTCTTCTTGTCTTTATATATTGTTAGTACTGTGCACTCCTAGAGGGGAGAGAGATTTTTTTCCCACTGAAATAAATTAGCAAAGACTGTTCAGAGCATGATCAACAAAGTGATACTATGAGACAATTAAGCATTTATTGTTCATTTTGACTTTCACATGCATCTTCAAAATTATCTAAGAGCCCTAAATAAAACTTCTATAGGAATAACAATAAAGTACAGATGCTATTTCTCCAGGACCCAGAGAGAAATGAGCTGGCAAAGAGAGAAGCAAAGAATATGACAATCATCATAAAGGAAAAGGAACAACCAGACAAAACACTCTTGGAAGCAAATTCTTTAGGGAATCAGAATGACCTAGATTCAGTGGAAAAATTAAAAACCTATCTGAATCACTAGCTGGATTTTCTGTGTAAACAGATAAGAGAAAAATTATTTTCTTTCTGCTAAGTGGGATTTATCTTCTAGCATTCAAGACTTGGTGAGCATAACTAAGAGCTTACATAGGCATATTAAAATTCTCTGATAATATCCATCCATCCATCCATCCATCCATCCATCCATCCATCCATCCATCCATCCATCCATCCATCCATCCATCCATCCCTCCATCCCTCCATCTTTCAATCTGTCCTTCCCTATCTATGATCCTATTTTGGATAAGGTACTCTAACCTATGGGACCCCTTATCTATTCTATCTAGATAAATTTAACTTACATTTTAATGAAGAGTATGCATTGACTATGTTCTTTCATCATTGTGCATAGAAAGTTATCTAATCTTTCTTTTATTACTATAAAATTGAATTGGAATAGAATAGGAAGATGCTTTCATAGGAGAAGGGCCTTTTATTTTCGGGGAAATGTCAGGTTTCATGAGTCATGGAGGTAGAAGGAATCTTCCAGAAATGCTGAAGATGATAGTGCACCATTCTGTTCCTTAGCAACTGCATATTATATTTAATCTTTTAAATCCTGCCTCTCTGACAATGACATACTTTCCCCAACTTTTATAAAACCTCAAAGATATACACTGCCTTCAGTTCTTACATATTCATTTCCTTGTGTCTATTTCCTGTGGTTTTCCTTTGTGATACAGTAAGTTGTACCTACCAACAAAATCACAGCATCATGCATATAGAAGTTAGATTCTGGATGTAGTTTATATCAAACTCTTCAAATTTTCCCAAAACAAGGCACAGAGTATTGACATTTATCACTGACCTTGTTGAAAAAACTGCCAAAAAGTTACAGCATTTTATTATGCTTGTTTCTGCATTGCCTTTCCCTACACTTCAAAGTTTTCTCAGTTACTCTTCCCCAGTAGCATATTAGTGCGTTGCACATTGAAGGAGATCAATAAAAATTGTACATAGGGCAGGAGTTTAGGTGTCTTGGTCATCGTGTTTGTGATGTGGTAACAAACATCTGAAGGAATGATCCTGTACCTCTCCTCAGATACAGTATTGTATGCTTTATATACCTTAATCATAAGTGAATGAATGAATAAAAGAATTACATAATAGAATACAGTGATGATGAGTCTAACTCCTGGTTAAATTTTCTTTTCATTACTCAGAGGTTTTCAATTCAACAGAGAAGACCCATTCTTTATCTGTTCTATATATGCTAGCAATCAAGTCCAATTTTATTTTTAAAAATAATAATTACTTCAAAAAGTTTTGAAAATGACCACTATATTTTGTAGCAGTGAATTAAAGGGAAGGAATGGTTCATTTCAAACACAAAGGAAATTATATCAGTCTGAATATATAGAGCATAAAAAGGACCTCAAGTGTTTTATTTTTTTTAATCAGGAGAGATAATGGTTTAAAGCCTCCTCAAAAGAAAACCCAGCTGAAACAACAGATTATCAGAACATTGAGCTCTGAGACTGCCAAATCAGACAAGACCCAGGTACTACTAAATACTTTCTTTCATTCCTCTGATTTATTTTCAGCAACATCATCAGACATAATGTGCTTTTTCTATGGTATTGCAACATCACTGTACATGAGGCAAGAAACAGAACACTCACAGAACAGGTTCTACAATTAGCAGAGTATGAACACTTTAATTTTTATACCTGGAGTAAGTTACTGTTTTACTTCATTAGAACCTTACAGACATGCAATTGATAGAATTTACAACATGAGTATCATGTAAGATAATATAGTTTACACTCATCAATGTCAAGTCTTTAAGTACGTGAGAAGCAGAACATTCTGAATATCTGGTCTGAACTGTACTTGACACAGTCACACCTGTAACTGGCTAGTCAAGTCTCTCATCTTGTGAAGGAAATAGAATCTAATTTTAGTTCTAATTTTCCTCCCCTTCTTCTCCCTTTTAAATATTACTAAGCTGAAAAAGAGAGCAACAAATCACTAGGTTTTAAAACATAATGAGCCCAGGCTTTGAACCCTAAGTCTTGAAAATACTCACAAATTTTTAAAATCTGACTTAATAATTTCTCCTATGTATATTCACCTAGACATGAGAAACCACATTTAGAGACCTCATGTTACATAAACACACATTGAAAAACTCTCACTATAAACTTTTTTTTAGATCACAATATTAGTCAGAACAATGTTTAACTTTGATACAGAATTCCTTTAAAACTCTTCCTGTTATGAAATATTCTACTGTTATTTGTATATTAAATAGAAAATTCAGTGGTACTTGTTCAAATAAAAATGGCACTTTGCAATGAATTGCTAAAAAGTTAGAGTCCTCTCAAAAACTTGTCACGTTTTTAAATACATTTTTAATAAAGTACAAGTAATTTTTTCAGACTCTTACCATTCAACTATTTGATACACTTCCTTTCCTTTACCATGTTGATTAAAACTATAGCACCAGCAAAAATTGCTGGAGCAGTATCTTATCTCCTTTTCTGAAATAGAGGGGTCTAGGAGTACCTGGTATGTATAAGGTTTTCAATTAATATA
Source organism: Uropsilus gracilis (assembly GCA_004024945.1). Taxonomy (NCBI): domain Eukaryota; kingdom Metazoa; phylum Chordata; class Mammalia; order Eulipotyphla; family Talpidae; genus Uropsilus; species Uropsilus gracilis. The sequence continues at coordinate 10,402 of PVHY01011931.1, forward strand.
TACTGAGTGAATGAGTTATACTATGAAAAAGAAAGTAAAAATCACCTACAATCTTCTTACAATAAATGACTACTAAAATTTTAGTAATTCCATTTGAAAATTTCATTTATTTTTCCTGGGCAGTATATTGAGAACAGTATGTTGATAATCAGATTATATTGGTTGTTAATTTATGACAGAAAAAAAGAAGACAAACTCTTTACAGAACCCCTTTCATTGCTCCTCAAGAAGCTTCATTTCAGTGCTCCCCAAGAAGCTTCCTTAGGACCTGTCAACTGTGCAGCTGTAGGGTAAGAGACCTACTTGGGATTTCCTCCATTAGCCTATATAACCAGCACCTGGGGTATTGCTTCTTCCCCATGATTGTGCAATCTAGTGGTTGTGCACATGTGTAAGTGTGCGCAGCTGGGCCTAGAAGGGGGGATAGGAACACAGAGAGCACGAGTATTTGAATAAAAGAGAGTAGAAGAAAGAACACGAGGATGCCAGAGATAAGCCCAGAAGAAGAGTGCTAAGATTCCTGGGGGAATGGGGCTCTTCCCTGCCTCACAGCCATTCCCTGCCCTGGCCCTGACTTGCCCTGCTTTGCCTTATGTTTCCGTGTAACTACTAGAACCAATAAAGAACCTATGCAAATTGGTAAGCATGATGCCTGATGCTTGCCCCTACTATTGACAACATAGTTGGAATGGTTACCCAATAGCAGTTAACACCAGGAACTGTTTGTGACCTCCAGGAAAGTGTCCTGGACTAAGATCTTTATCTATTCTGATTGGTGAAAACCAGAGACCTAAACACTGCTATATGTTTTTCAGGTTATATGTATCTCTCTGGAACTGGATATAGTTCAACTAGAGGTGTGCTAGGTACCAGAGATGAATGAGAACTGTAAAAAAATAAATGACTAACTTTACTTTTATAACAAATATGATTTCTCTTCCTGATCAAGTTACGGTGGTGACATTCAAGAGAACAGCTAGTCATGGCAAGGAAGTGCCAATGGAGGAAGAATATTACTGAGCAAGAATGTTCTGTGGTTGGAATCTGCTTATATATTTTTCCAGTTGTGTAACCTTGGACAAATTATTAAATAAGGATAATCCTTTGTTGTCACAACTTTAAATGAGAAAGGCAAAATTATCTCCATGTCTGTGTTGTAGAAATTAAATGAAGCACAATTTCTAAGTGATCTCACTAAGTTTAGTTCATTTTGAATATATAACTTATAGTACATTTTTCCACTCTGCTAGCTTTTATTCATAACAAACTTGCTAGACTACTTGGTTTCTTGTTAATTGTTATTTTTTTTTCTAGAGGAAAAATAGAACTAAAATCAGTTATTTGTATTTTAATTATTTTGCATAAAGATTCAATCACAATAAATAGGTTTCCACAAAATACTTTTCTCCTATTGCCCCATTCTCTACCTGTATTACAGAATCTTGCTACCTCTATGAGCAAATACTTTCATTTCATAGTTGTTTTAAGATATTTTTGAATTAACCCAATCATTTCCAACAACCCAGGTGAAATAAAAATTATAATCTCCACCAGCAGAGACAAACTGAAGTTTTTGGAGGTTAAGTTATTTGAGGAGGTTGACTGGCTAAAATCCCGATCCTGATCCAAATTAATGAATGGCTATTCAATAAATTAATATTTTTCTTGCCAAAGGAAAAAATATTCCAAACCTGGTTTGAGACACAGTTTTCTGAGTTCTAGAACATGTAACATACTTTTGGGAGGAAATTAACATCATTGATAAAATATTTACTTACATTTCTAATAATATAAATGAGATTGAGAACTTCTAGGAAGTTAGCTGCTTATCCATCTTATCATCAATCAACAATCTAAAGTCCTCTGACACACTTTTTTAAAATTTGGAATAAAAAATGATTACTTGTCGTGCTCTATTCAAATAAATATGAAACATAAATAATCTCTTTTACAAAGAAAAGGAAATCATTACAGTGATCTTTTGGAGAACTTTTCCTGTGTAGAAAAAGTCTAATACAAGTTTGATATTTGTTTATAAATTAAGTATTTGAAAATATTTTTATAGGACTGTATCTGAATCTATATAGCTAGAAGTACACAATTTCTTGCATTTTAATGTTTGATACTTCTTGGCAAACTTAGCACTTAAAACAAAATGATTCTGGTTCACAATTTAAGAAAATACTGAGTCAAAGAATAATTAAATAATAATAATTTTGAAGTATCTAAAAGTTCCCTATAGATAAAGCCAGGATTTTTGACTTCTTCAAATATTGGTTTTTGAGGATTTTTTTTTGATAGTTGAATAATGGACTATTCAGGACTATCCCTGATTCAATAGAATCAGGGATACATTTACTTTTGTTTTAGTAATATGTATTCATGTGGTTTGTAGTAACTTTCATGTGTTCTTCAGTTATTACTATCTATTCTAATGTTCAGATGACAACTCCTCCAGTGCCAGGCCAATTGTACAATGAGAAGCACATGCCCTATAATGTCTAGCACTGATAGAAGGAAAGAAAGAGGATCAGAATTAAATAGAGCTATAAATACTTGCTTAAAATTATTTCAAAGATTTAAACTCGCATATAAAAGCATCAGATTTTACAAATTTGTAGTATTAAAATTCACATGATATCACCATTAATAAATTATTAAGCAGAAATAAAATTTTCAAAACTATCAACACTCTAAAAGGTAACTTTCAATAATCAACCCCGTTAGAGAAAGATGTAGGAGTGAATTATTTTTCCAAGCTGTCTAGGAAATATTGTTTTAAACATCACATGATGTTTCCTGAGTTTTGGTGTTCTATATATTTTAAAGCTTTTAGAATATTACAGATTTTGTGTTTTATTATAGCTTAATTTTATACATCAATTTGCATTCATAATTTTGTATTTTTTTAAAGAGAGCTTCCAAAATTGTGTATCTTCTCATCAATACTGTAGTGCAGCAAGCACATATATGTCAGCTCTCTTGCTAATTTTTTTAAATGTACTTACTATTAAGACCTCAAGATGAAGAGTACAAAAGATCATGATGACAGTTGATGAGTGATATGGTTGTGGGAAAATTCTGGGGAATATAATGTGTAAAATATATAAACACACACACATACAGACACACACACTATATATATGTATATATATATACATAAATACATATACAATAAAACAAATAGCAAAGAAAAAATTAAAACCTCAAGAGGTCTCCATGATTGGAAACTACTGTACTTTACTGTATTTTACCACAATGACAGTAAAGTTCAGAAAGCATTATGCACTTGTCCTAAAATGACCTTGAGTCCATACCTGAGATTTCTTGGAATTCTAATGTGCTCTCTCAAAGAAGGGGATTCCCAATAACTCTAAATGTCCTTCTTTAAGGACTCTCTCCTGACTCAGAATAAACACCTATTTTTCTGTAACTAAGTGCTAATAAGAACTGTTGACTTAAACATAACATGGTTTCTTTATTCCTTATGAAGTGTTTAAGGTACTTATGCTCCTTAAAATAGACAAATGGTAACTTGATATTTGTGAACTTAGTTTCAAAATACTCTTCAGGTCATAAATAAGTTTTGATACCAGACAGGAGTGGACAACAGCTGTGGTGGTCTTGCTGAAATAGTTCAATCAACCATGGGAGTAAAAAGTAATCCAATTAGACTCTAGGGCCTGGACATCTGGTCCTGTCTCTGACATTGTCTGACGGGAGCACCAAAAGCCTTGAACCTGGTATCTCTAAGAGTTGTTTGTTGGTGGTGTACTCCTGATGACCACTACTGAGTTTTGCTGCTGTTTAGCACTTCTGATTAGCACTCCGCTTGTCTCATGGACACTAACTGGGTGAGGTAGTTGACCTTTTGTGGCTATATTTTGTTTTTCTTGTAAATAAACCTCATGGTTTTTGGAACCTGAGGTTTCTTGCAATTGTGCATGCATATGGAAGGACCCACAGGCATGACCTGTCTTCAATCAGGCACGGTTGCTAGGTTCAGCTATAGCCCTTAGTATTTGTATTTGTCTCCCTGCTTGGTTTTGGTACCCTGGTTGCACCCTGTTTAGTTTAATTTTTCTTCTGCTTTTTGTTTTTGAGCCAAGAAACCAATCATGATACCAGGGAGTATATAGACCTACCCTAGGCTTCTTATTCTTTACTTATTGTACCTCTTTCCATGTTCTATCTCAATACTGAAAACACTCAGTAATAAAACTCAGGGTGCTGCTGAGGTTATTATATAATTATTATAACTTTCAAACTAGAAAGGAAAAAATTAGAGATGCCAGGATTTTTAAATTATCTGCTCTGATTTTTTTGAAAGCAATATATCATTTGTTTGTTTTCCTAAAGGTTACAGGATAAATTGCATTATATGTCTGCCAGTTTTGCCATTTTATTCTACTCATGCTTATTATAAACTTCATCTATTTAAGTCCATATAAATATAGATTACATAGTGGGTAAATTGGTTAATAGTTGTGTAAAGAGATTGAACACTAAAGGGGTCTTGAACACTTAGGGGTCTAAAGGAAGTAAACTTAGGTAATTGTATGCTCCAGCACACAGGAAGAATCAGGTATTTCCACACAACACACATTCTTGATAAAGACAGCAATGGCATTTCCCAGCAGGTTAACACTTGCAGGGTTGGAAAGTTGCTCAGGTTGCTGGGAATACAAGGTTTATCTCAAAACTCTATCAACAGTAGTCTAGAGGAAGCCCAGCTTTCTCCATGTTGGCAATACATTCCCTTCCATAGGCTACACATACACCCCAATCCTTTTTGTCATTTATAATTGGGTTCACCAGAACTAATATCATAATACCTCTTAACAGCTGTTCACATCAGTTGCCTCAGTAGGGCCAGAAACTCCAGCTCATGTCTTAAGCCTCAGATTTATAGCTTCTAGTTTGAAGGAATAGGACTTGCCTTTGTGACACTGTCCTACTTTTCCCTCAACTTTTTGAGACTCACTATGATTTCCTCTACTCATAGTTGCAAACAACAAAGCCGTTTTGGCCCTGCACCTTTTTGCTTTGAATGAAACCTGGGCTGTCCCAGGCTAGGAGCCTCACTTTCCTAGGTAGCCTTCTCAGATGATGGCCATTTGTCTCCCTCTCCAATAAATATTAAAGATGAATTTGTGAATATCTTACTCCTTGTTGCTGCTTTAAGACCATTTTGTCTCCTTCCTGAAAGATTCATAGATTGGTACCTCACATTATCAATCCACACTTTCTTAAGAAAGTCTTCCACCGGTCCCTGGGGACACTAGCCTAACTTTTTCAAAGATGTTTTAACTCCTGGCTTAGCATAACTGTTATCAACTGGACTCCCAACATAATTCTTTGAAATTATAATACAGGGATAATTTTTCTAGGACCTTGAATTCTCAGATCTTTGATCTCTATCTTCAAAGTCATTTTCTCTTTCCCTGCTTCACTTAAGCACTACAGGTGCATGCTTTGATCAATAACATAATTTTCAGTAGAATTGCTGGAATTTCCTCCATAATTTCAAGTTATCACATTGATTCTTTTAATCCATTCCCAATATACTCCTATTCCAAAAATCTCTTGATCTCATTTTTCAATCCATTGACTGCACTGTATTTTCTTTGTTCTTTTCTCCTCTTGCTTTCACTTTCCCTTAAAGTAGACTAATGGGCAATCGTTATACTCATTCACTTGCATATACCCTTAGCTCCTTATTTCTCCTCTAACAAAATTTTGAACAAAGTTATCATCACAAAAGAAATCTGAAAGCAATCAATTTTCATTGTATTCAAGACTATCCTTGAGACATCCTCAAATAACATAACCATAATATTATTTATAAATAACCATAATATTATTTATAAATACATATATATGCCAAAAATAATTTATAAAAAATAATCAAATATTTCTTTGATTCTTAAATAGTCCATGCCCCAGTGGGGAAACCAAACATGAATTTGATTTATATCCTGTTTCAAAATCATAACCTACTCAATGAATTTAACTCACATGAACAAAGTCATGTAACATTAATGTTAGGTATGTGATACTCTAGGATTTGTAAAAATGATGCCATTTGGACCCTGAATAATGTATTGATATTTGTGGCCTGGTCCCAGACTACAATCTGGTTCTATTTTCTGATCAGTGACCTCATGTTCTGGAAATTCCACTTGCAAGTGGTTCTACCATTTCAGACAAAGAGAAGGCATTACTTTTTCCAATATGTATTGTGAGACTTAATTACTGGGTGTAAAGTTATTGGTGAGTACTGGATGAAAGGCACCATAGTAATTAAGTACAAAAAGTTATGCAAACATTGCACAATGTGTCATCTCTGGATTGGCTGATGAAATTGCTGGGTTCCTCTGAAGAAATAAGGTCTTACCTAGAATAGGCATCTACTGGGAAATGTACCTCAGGGAGACTTGTTTGGCAAGAAATGACATTTTAACTCTAAATTCAGGTGATTTCACAAAGATTTATGATCCCAGCTAAGCAGTAACCGAGGCATCAAATTTATCATACAGAGTTTTTACTTTATGCCTTCTTTTCCAGACATAATCATGACAGGGAAGGGAGTAAGTAGGTTTATGTGTTGGGACAAGTCTCTGGTGGTCAAGAGGGCAATAATGAAAAAGATTCTAAGGCCACACATAGTGTCTTCAGGAAACAGGGTCATAGGAGATGAATTTTGATTCATTTAGCAGTGAAAGTGGAGAGTTGAAACAAAAGTGTCTTGTAATCTCTAAGCCGGTCCAGGCCATAATTACCATGGTGAAGTCAGCAGTAGTAATGATATTCCTGCTCAGATCTAGGAAAATTCCTAAGGTTATGGTGCACCTAGTCCTACCAAGCTGGGTTCACTTTTCCATGTCTACATATAAAATATTTTTTTCACTCAGATTTCTTTTTCCTAGTAACTGGCTAATCTGAAAATAACCAGTTGGGTTCTATTAGGCTATTGTCCAGTAATCAGTTGTTTGATTAAATTCAACTTTTTTTTCTTCACACCAGGTTGATACAGCTAAGGTATCATTTGAGTGACTATTTCATAGTGGTAAGCTTAATTTCCAGTCACATTCTGAGGAACTTATGGACTTCAAAATATTTAAAGTCATAGAATTATCTTGTTCTTTTCTGGGGCTAAAGAACTAGGCAGATTCCCTGCATTCAATGTGAAACTCCTAAGCTTTAGCTAAAATTTCCCTTCCTCAGCAGCTGGGAATTATCTCTCTGCACAACAGAAACTAAGCATGAACCACAGGCACACTGAATGGAACAAACCTTGGCACCAGTCCCCAAATATTGATGTACAGAGTATCCCAGAAAGTGCAGTTTCACTCTTCTCCCTTTCATAAGCCGTGAAAGGAAGTGAAGGGAGTATGCCAGGCTGTTATTCAACGCTAGTATTTAATCAAGCACCATGCAGGCATGTCTGAAGCATTCCAGCTTCTAAATTGAGAGTAAAAACAAAGAGAACACAGGATGGAAACCACTTAATCGAGAAAGCTCCCAGGATTACTTAGGATCACGTGGTTGTTCTCAAACAGGCCCAGTTACTCCTCAAACTCTTGAAAGTCAGCAAGAAAGCTGATCTCCATCCTGGTAATTATTTCTAACTCAAAGCTTCACAGTTTTCCCAAGGATTCCCATACATATTGCTGCTCTTTTTGTGAAGTGTGACTTTCTATAAAATCCATTTCCGTGTGAGACAGACAACGCTGTTCACCACTGACCTCACTGCATTTTTTTCTATTTAGGTTTTACAGCGCATCCTTCTATGGGAAAGAATGATTTGTTCATGAGTAGGAGAATAATTGAGGGCTAGCCAGCATAGAGCAACAGGTGCTTGGCATGACTCATTTTAGTTTTCTCACCTGTAAAGGGAGAATGCAGCCTGTCACAAATTCCTGATACACCAGGAGACATCACCAAGGTCGTTGTCCTTTTTATTTAGAGCAAGAGGTGAATGAAATGGATGCCCCTTGTTTTGCCACCGCTGGAGAAAACTAGCCACCCCCAAAGTCAAAACAACCAACCTATGAAAACTAGAGGGTTGGGCTTTTTTTTTTTTTTTTTTAAGCCTGAATGAGGTGATATCTTTATGCTGACAGCTGAGAAGCAGGTCAGTCAGGTTCTTGGGTGCTCTATTACACAAGCAAGATACACAAGCCAGCCCCACCTAATTTTGCTTCTCTGCCATCCTCCTGTTCAGTGGGACATCATCACACTTAACTCATCTGCTTTCTCTAATGTACGGCGAGCTCATTCCACCAAGAACAGCTGTGATATTTTAGTTCCTGTTTGTAAACACCTTCTAGACGTGAAGGTAAGTTTATGCTGGGTTACACCACCCCTTTACCTCTTTACTCACCCCCCCCCTCCTCCCTATCTCTCACCAGAGAATCAACAACGTTGACTCAACTTTTGACAAAATAGTTTGGCAAGTAGCTACGGAGACCCTTGTAAAGACAGGTCTTGCTTTATTAAATAATTACCTAAACGAACATTTGCACAGTTAATGAGTTAGCTTTATGAATTACTGCCAAATTTTCTAGATGATGAAAGCAGATGAAGAGTTAAATAAAAACATACATGACTGGAGACAGAATGTTTTATGTAGGATTTTAGTAAAAATTTTCAAATGTTTACATTGAAAATGATGGCATGGATATAAATCTAAAATTTATATTTGAATTGTGCATTTAAGTTTATAGGTTCTTGTTAATGTATTAGAATATAATCACTTTTTAAAAAATTTTCTCAATGCAATGAATTAGAAACATCTATAAAGCTTTTCCAAAGATTTTCTTAATTAAGAAAATTGGCAAAATATTGCAGTTATAATTATTTTACTTGGTAAAAGCTTGGTAAGTAAACATTTCTAGCATTCACTAAAATCTAAGAGCTGTGTCAGTTGTTAAAAAAGTCATTTGAATGGTATGGAATCAAGATGTGGGTATAGTTTTCTTAAAATCATTTTTAATTTGTGATTATTTAATGCTCCTTTAAAGAGATGTCAATTTACTTATTTTCAATCTGAACCAAACAGGCAGTGAAATATGATAGCTGAAACCCTCCTGCTTGGAAGTTGTATCCAGAATAGTTCTTTTGAATACATAGCCTTTCTCCTTAAACTTGACATTGATCGACATTTTCAAATACTGAAACTTGTAACTCAGAACTCCCAAGTTGGCAGAAGGTATGGCATTCTACATATTTTCTTGGAGTCTTGCATACCTAAGGTTTGTAATTAGCATGATGTCCAGATACTTCTGATTTTTTTTTTTTCCTGAAGAGAAAGTTATAGTTCTGTTTTCTTTCTTTTTAAAATCAAAGCCTCATGGACAGTCTCACTTTTAAGTCTTTTCATTCTTTCAAAAACCCTCTTCTAAAAGAGGCATTTTTCAAAGCATAATTCATTGTATCTTTATTTATGTGGCTATTTCATTTAAGAAAAGCAAAATGCTGCTGAAAACCAAAGGGGCCACGCACACAACAAGTTCTGCTGTGTACTGGCTACATGGTAGCCTGAGTTTCCTGTGACAAAAACAAACACAACCTGTCTTTATTTGTAACCTGGAAACTATAACATGATTGAAAACAATTGAGAAACAGCACTAGAACAGTGTATGATCTTTAGTTACTTTGCTAAAAAAACTTGCTTTTATATTATCCTCTCAAGGTGGCTAAACTAATATTTTAATTTAAAATGCATGGTTTTGATTGTTTAGAATGACTGGCATTTCTCTTTCCTTGTATGACTTTATTACCTGACACAAACTAGGGTACCTGCTTATTGTCAAAGCTTGGCTAAAATGGATATGACTCAGTAACAGCAGGGAAACTGGCATTGATGACTTTATACATTTAAATGGAAGCAAAATTTATGCCCTGAGTGTGCATCTGTTTTCCTTCATCTACACAGTTTTGTTTTTCTTTTTCACCTCCTCCAAAGGCTTCCACAGAAGAGTAGTAACACGAAACCACTGTTTAGTGCCAACACCAAAGTGAGGGAAGAAAATTCTCTTTGTGTAGAGGAATTATTTGAAAAGCAGTAAAAAAAAGAAAAAAAGAAAAAAGAAAAAACCCTCTGAATGTATTTTGTAAAAATTGATAAATACTAGAAATAAAACGAAAACCTCTCCATACATGTACAAAAGTTTGAAATTTGTGTTATAATTATTAGCAAGTGGCTGGAAATTGTCCTGTCTTTTTCCATTCCCTTTATAATATTTAACTTAGAAGCTTTTCAAGTTTGTAATGATTATAGCTCTGTTTTTATATCCTTCAATTTTTTTTTTTTGAAAATGGGGTTTCCATGTAGGGGAAAAGGGACAAAGAACAAGAGGAGAAATTATGCTACTTGGTTCGCTGATTTCCCATTCGGGGCAGTTTCACTTTTCTTTCATTCCAACACTCTATCTGCCTCCACAATATACTTGGTTGACAGATGACCCTGAGCACACTTAAAATGCCATCCAGCATAACTTTCAGCTTTATGTAACCAGTATATAATGTAGGTTTTAATATTTGAAGTGGAGAAAAAATGAGCAGAATGTACAAAGAGAAAGAATGCAGATTTTTTTTTACTGTCCTCTGGAGTTTCTGTGCTAGCTTTATTAGTCTTTCTTTGCTTTTTACAAGGTGCTTTTGTTTTGTTCAGGGTGGGATCAAAATTAAATTGCCTAGTCCTTGCTCCATCAAATGTCCAGTGTTGGGCTTCTGAATAGTTGTTAATGTCAATTCTATCTATTTCTATCTCCTTAAGAGGAAGGAACCTAAATAATAGGCTTCCTTTAGAAGCCAAATCACAGAAGCAAATTTGCCCCAAATTGCCATACAGGCAATAAAATTTAGTCAACATTCAAAAACATCTTCATCTATAACTATTTGAATTTCTGAATAAATTGCAAACAGTATTTACAACATACTGTCTTACTCTTTTCTTCCTTTCCTCTCTTTTTCCATGAAGCTAGATGATAGGCAGTAACAGAATGCTTGGCTCATTTATGACATTATATCTTGTTTCCAAATTACAATCAAAAGTTGGATGAAGGGTAGAAAAGTCCCTTTGGAGGTTCAGTGTTACAGTCAAAGTAAAACAAGAGCAACAAAACTCATTTTGTTAATTCTTGCTATGTGGATTCTCATTACGGGAATGAAGTGAACATTCAATACCACATTCTTCACTTACTCTTATGAGAAAATTGGAAGAACAGCTAAGAGATGTTTTCCTTTCTTTTGTGACCACTTCAGCAGGAAGAAAAATCCAGAAGGCTTAGGCTTAAAAAAAAAGCAAATCAAACTGATAAGATGGACAGCCAAGGGCAGATCACTGCTGGCAGGTAATGAGAAAGGATGTAATGTTTTCTATGAACTTTATGAGGTTCATAGGAAAAAGATATTTCTGAAAAGTTACATGTAGGCATTATGAGCTAAATTGAAATGTACTTTAAATGTACTAAATAAGTGAAATATAAATGTTGGTAAGCTGTAGGTTGTTGGTTAATCATTTATGTTTTGTTACTCTGTAAGACATGGTATAGGTATAAGTGCCCATCTAGAATATATACAAGGAAAATATTAGCATTACATTAAATTAGAACAAAAATATAATTAGTGTGTTTGGAGGCACTTATTTTCTATTTTCCAGTGGTTTTTTATTTTTTGTTGTTGTTCTTTTGAAAAACGGTGTTATAAACCATTCTGATTAAAATGATGGCATCTAGAGAAACTATGTTAAAATAATATTTTGGTGGGAAAAGCTTCTAGAAACCAGGTGTGTACCAACTTCTATATTCCTTTATAACTTTGGCTATATAACTTTAATCTCAAGACTTGAATTCTAACCCACTCTAATCATATACACTATATTATCTAGGCCCTGTTTTATTACCTGTAAAGTGGATTAATAATTTATAGTATTGTTTGACTGCTTTTGTTCAGAAAAAAAATGAGAAGACATATAAAAAATCTGATATATATAACAGTAATCTGTTTTCCAATAATGTTAACTATTGTTAAAGTATAAATCAACCTTTTTGCTTAACACAGAAAAGAAAATTAAATGCAAATAAGCAGAGTTATTACAACATCTGTGTAATCCCTAGTGGGCCAAGAAACATATCATCAGCACAAGAAACCCCTTCTATGACCACTGACCAACACTATCTCCTTCCTTCCTGCAATAACTATTTCCTACTTTTTTGAACTTTATATATATGAATCACACAGTATATTTTGCATTTAAAGCTCTGTATTATATTTGTGATAACCACTATGTTTTGTTTAAGTCTAGTTTGTTAACTTTTTTTTTTTTTTTTGAGACTAGGTTTCACTATTTTTGCCTGTGGAACCACAGGTTCTTGTTGCACAGGGTACCACAGACTCAAGCAATCCTCAGCCTCAGCTTCCCAGGTAGCTGGGATAACAGGTGTGTGCCACCACACCCAGCTATTTTTGGGGGAATAGGTCTCGCTACATGCTCCCGGTGGGACTCGAACCATAATCTATAGCCCGGCTGCAGCTTCCTAGGCTGCTGCCCACAAGCATGCGTCACCATGCCCAGCCTTAGTTTGTTAATTTTTGCATACAACTATTAAATAATATAAAAGGACACATTCTATATTTACGCTGCACCAGCATGTAAGAATTTCTTAAGCAAAGGGGCAGGTATACTTAAAATGAAATGATAATCAAAGAGAGTATATAGAGGCTCCTCCAGCCCCAATGAAAAATCAGCAAACTGGAAAATACTGGAAAAACTTTCTGGGAGAAATAAGAGAAATGCCAGACAATACTGGGCCTAAACAATAGCAGTTGCATCTCCTCTTATCTCAGTCATCCTGGAGACTTTTAGTGAAAAAGTAAGCTCTAAATACAATTCAAAGAAGACATTTAGTGAAGAATAAACTCTAAAATACAATTCAAAGAATAAAAAAATTGACTCTCAGAATTCATGGTTTGATGAGGAAAAGGTTTAAACACTTTTTAAAATAATAAACCTTTAATTAAAGTCATTTAAGATTTTGGTAACTAATTAGGTTGTGGTCAGTATGTATGCTTTCAGTGTTGCCTCATCCATCCAGTTTCTAGCTTCCATTACTAGTGGTACTGGGCCTCAGTTTGTTCATCAATAAAATAGGTATACTGAAAGTTATTATTTTTCTTGTCTCAAAGGAAAATCAAACAAGAAGACATTATAAACTTTGTAAATAACAAAACACTTATAAGTTGCTATTATATTATAATAAAAGATGGGAATCTATGTCAAAATCTATGTCAAATACTGGCTTACATTATTATATTAGGCTAGATATTGTTCAAAGTACTTTTATCTTAATAAATCTCATAACACTGTGAAATCAGTATGGTTATTTGCAATGATGTTAAAACAACTGCTTATTATAAAGACTGATTTTCACAGGTTATTTGTGACAAAGCCATAATCAATCATCCCCATATCCTCTTTTCAATGCATTGCATACTCTCAAACTTAAGAGACAGAGTAATATGCTTCTAAGTAAATAATCTTTTATTGCACACATTCCCAATGTAGTCTTAATTTAATAAAATAATAACAAAGTAATGCTACTAATGGAATCTTAAAATTCCAAAATCTTTCTGATTTTCCATAGTTTGAGATTAATAGGAAGTAGAGCATCATGAAGTGAAAAGTATTGTGAAAAAAGGATGTTAATTTTAAATTCCTATAATTCAGTAGCTGTGAATGAAATGTTTTCAAAGGGAGTTCCTGACTAACTCACTTTAAAGTTGAACATTTACCATGCAATTAGTAACATTGCTTTCATAATAAACTTCCCAAATTACATTAAATGAAGATCATGCTCTTTTAATAGGTTGAGAAATAAGTCAATTCTACCTGCCTTGTATATACAATAGTGAAAATACTTAGTACTCAATATGTAATATATTTACATAAACATTATTTATACTATATATGATATACAAATATAATGTTATATATAAACACAAAACATATAATATATAGTATATATTTATATCAACTTGTCTCAAACTAAATGATCTTTGAAATAGTAGGATGCTGGATATCTGGCATGACAACATTTTTATATGGTATTTCTCTTGTGGAAGGAAGAAATATCAAATGGAAAATAGAAATCAGAGATTCTACACTTAGTGCATAATCCAATAAATCCTCAACTTCTGGGATAAAGAATATGATGCTATTACCACAATATTGTGTCTCTATATTTTTATCATTTTAAAATGTAGATATATTTAATGGAAACTAATTGATCTAATAATTTGAGCAATTGCTATTTTCTTGCAGATTCCCTTTGATGTCACCAATATCAAAGAAGTCTACTATGTTGAACTCAATCAAAACTCTGTTGGTTTCAATTTTGCTTAGTTTACTACTAAGCCATGGGAAAGGAGATACAGAACAAAAGACAACACAGAACACGACAGAAGGCAACAGAAAAGAAAATGAATCTTTTCCTCTGGAATACAGAATTGGAGAATCCAAAGAAAATGATACCTCTATTTTGGACCCATCAAATGAAATCCATGAAGCAACAGAGACCTTAGAAGATAATTATTCAGCAGACTTTTCTGGAACCTTGAGACCTACAACTACATTTTCTACAAGCCCTCCTTTGACTGATGAATCCTTTTCTAAATCTGTTATGAACTCATCTGTAGCAGATGGAAATCTTGGGCTAGTCTCAGTACCTCCCAATGTTACACCGGCTGTATCTTCAGAAAATTTCACTTTTTTGGTCAATGAAACCATGAAAACTGACAACAGTTCCATTTCAGTTAGCACTCTCCCTCCAACATCAAGCACAGTGTCCATGACCTCCAAGACAATGCAGCCAGATGGATGGCTTACCATCACTGGTGATAGCACAGTGGGGCTCACCCCATATGAAGACACCACAACTCTGCAACCCACCTCGAAATTCACCAATGATTCCAAAATCTTTCCAAATGCATCAGACCCCCAAGAAGGTAAATGTAAATGAATTTAAGAATTTAACCTTGCTTTTTTGTAAAATGGAATCTCCAAATTTGTCCAAGGGACGTACCTTATTAGACAAAAATGAGGAGACTACAATAGTATGGGTGAATATCAATTTGGGGGGTATGTATTGGAAACAGTCAAGGGACTTTAAATTAAAGTCAGCATAAACTAGTCATTAAAGCAGAAAAGAAATGAAGATGGAGAGAGTGGTGTGAGTTTGAGATACTGGGAAGCAATTTGCACTGATTCATTGGTGATTACCTGGGACTGCACATGCTTTAGGAATAGCACTCATGTACAAGTTAAAAATACATGTATGTGGGTTCTGAGTTTATAAATTGTCTGATATCACAAAACAATAACAGGAATGTAAAAGACTGATATTTAAAAATGAAAATTAAGGAACACAGAAGACTGATACTGAAAAATGAAAATTCAGCAAAGAGAAATTCTTCTCAATTTTTTGGGCAGTACTGACTAATACCATAAAAATGGAATTTAGCTGTACATATATATATACAGTAAAAAATTAGGGATTCTGTTTAAAACAACATAGGAAATACCTCTAGTGATTTAATGAAAAGTCACTGCTTTTAATTTTTTTCAGGTATATCCATGTTTCTGTTTTTCCAAAATTATTAAAAAATTACTGATAATTTTTTTATTTTTAACACACCTTATAAAGTTTATAATAATGATGTAAACACCAAATCATATGCAGGTTCCTATTTGAAAATTGCTGGTATACAGGATGTTTTAAAATTTAGGTTTAATTTTTGCATTGCCACCAATACCTTGCATATATATATATATTTTAATGTTCTGTATAATTTTAATACATCTTATTCATATATACGTTGATATTGCATTGAAAGATTAAAAAAATTCCTTTCTCTAAACTCAGTAGAAATATTGAGGACACTGAGTACTGCTCTAATTGCTCTTTAAACAAAAGAAAATTTATTTAATTTTGCTTCAATTTCATTTTATTAATAATCTCTAACCTTACAATATGAAGATAATTTTAATGGGATTTTACATAGAAACAAAGATCCTATGCCCACTTGTTTCTTAAGAAATGAGAAAAACGATGATTGAATATAAAATATGCTGAATACGAATTCAGCGTAAAGTAGTACATAACTGATTATGTCTTCAAAGAAGGTACTTAGTAAAGAGAATGATAGACTGAAATTATGAAATGCCTTAAGCTTAGCTCTACACTTCAGTTTTTGATGTGCAAAATGTGTAAGCATATTTGTCCAAAATACTGCAGTTATATATATATATAATATATATAATATATATATTATATATATATATAGAGAGAGAGAGAGAGAAAGAGAGTTTCACTTAGGATTTTGTGGATTCATTGCACATTACTTACATTGGCTTTTTATTTTTGAATTATTGTAGAAGCAAGCTCAAAGTTCATCACAGATTCAGAATTGGTTAAAAACAATATCTCATGTGGAACATACATATGATATTTCAGTACTATTGGTGTTATTAATAAGTAATGAGCTACTTATTAAGCAAAGATTTAGAATTACTTCAAAAATTCAAAATTTGAGGTGAGGATTTATATGAAGTATATCCAAGTACTCAATTTTACTCAATTTATAAACACACACACACACATGTATACCCATACACCACAATAACACCATTATTTGATTTTTAGACAAACATTGTTAAACATCATTGGTATACAGAGCACCCACATATATATTCCTGTTCTCTGAATAACTATTTTCAATTTCACATTTGTATTTTTTTTCTTATTCTCTAGAGAACAGAAATACCGGTGTAGTATTTGGGGCCATTTTAGGAGCTATTCTGGGTGCTTCACTGCTCAGTCTTGTTGGTTACCTGTTGTGTGGAAAAAGGAAAATGGATTCATTTTCCCATCGACGACTTTATGATGACAGAAATGAACCAGGTAAAACAACTTCCAGAAATTCATCTGCACACAGTGATTTGGATTCAGTGAGGATATTAATGTTCACTAAACTATCTAGAAGTGATTGAAGGTTCCATGTGACAAAAACAGACCACATTATATTCTGATTCTTGTTCACAAAGAACATAACCAAGAATAATATTGGACCTGTGAGTAAAATTTAAAAACAATTTGAAACTTGCTCGTTGTGTCACAATTGGGTTTAAATTATAAACTCATCATATTCACCAAGATTAATGCAAATATAAATATAAAATTGAAAGATAAGCATTATACTTAAGACATAACAGCAAAATATGAAAATAGTGGTATGAAATTAAGATAAAACGGTGCCACTTTTGTTAACAAGTCATGGTGAAATGATTCTTAGGCATTGTTTGTCTCTTAGTATCTAATTTGAACAAAGGTTAATTTGGAGTTCTTCTGAAGTTTCATAAATACACTAGCCCTCTTTTAATTTGACTGAGTCTCTAAAACAAAAATCTTTGAAGAGTTGTATATTTGAAACATAAGGTCACAATTACCTTATCAGGAATTTTCCACTCAAGTGATGGTAGACCATAATATCTAAAAGTGAGAAATTTATCTAAGACTAAGGCACTGAGTTTGTTCTTAATGATAAAATAGAGCAGAAATGAAATTACTTGAAAAGCTGAATTCTCTTGTTTTTTATATTTCAAGAACAAAAAGTATTTTCTGGTTTGAAAAAAAGACTCTTAACCACCATAGAAAATATTAAATGTCCTTGGAGGTTTCTATTGATAAAGTCCTATCCATCAATGAGTTCAGATTATGACAGATATAGTGCTTATTTTGAGAACAAACCCATTAATTTTAAATCCATTAATTGTTAATTTAACTGAATTTTGTTCATGGATTCTGAACAATACATAAAAGAGAAGAGTGACTTTTCCAGAATTAAAGGCTGAGACTTAGAACATGGGGGTTTCTAAACATGTTCTTAACCTCAGAATCTTTATTTGTAATCATACACAATATCTCAGTCAACCAAATTGATACAATCAATTAGATCAATTAGATGTTATGGATGAAATTTCAAAGAATAATTCAAGTCATCCTTTTTTTTTTTTTTTTTTTTTTACTTCTTCAAGACAGCTTTGAGGTGCTTCTCTTAAATGCTTAAAGTTCCTAGAAACTCAGCTTGCAAACAGATGGTCTGAAGAACAGGGAGAAGATTGTATAGCTAATTAAATTATTAGGTTATTGATTTTTTTATCTATTAGCAATTAGTTGCTACTTTAGTATTTAAAGATATCTAGAAATGTCATGCTTTCTTTGAAAATAAAGATAAGAGGAAAAATTAAATGGGTGTTTATTGAAAAAGAAAAAATATATAGAAAAATTCATGTGTATCTTATGATAACTTGGATGTTTCTGAAACATAAGCTTTGATAAGTTTAGTTATTTTTTTCATCTTCATCTTCATCTTCAATATCTCAAACATAAAAATACTGAAAAACTTGGTAAAATAATGACACCAGTTTTAAAATGCATGTTCTTTTATCCCAGTAGTAAAAATTCTGAACAGGATGATAAGATCCTAAATTCACCAGATTGAAATTTAATGAGTCACAGGTCAATAATTCTTTATACAAAGTACTGGCTCTGATTTTTTTCCTGATCTATCCCTTATTTTTTTTATTTTCACTCTACCAGCAATAAAATTTTAGAAGTATCACTGTTCTCCCAGTTTTAGAAGTGTATTGAAAAATATCATTTGAAATTTCCAAGTTTATACATAAAAAAACACATTTAGAAGAAATGTCTTCTCATCTCGAATATGTCCTTATGTCTAGTGGTATCTGTTTGCATCTTCCAGATTAACATTATAAAATAATATATTTTTTGTTAATTGTTTCAGTACTGAGATTAGACAATGCACCGGAACCGTATGATGTGAGTTTTGGGAATTCCAGCTATTACAATTCAAGCATGAATGATTCATCCATAGCAACAGGCCGAGAAGATACACGTGATAGCATCCCTATGGATGACATACCGCCACTTCGTACCTCAGTATAAAATTAAAGGAAAAGACTTCAGATGGAAAGTGTGCACCCACTTCTTGGTCTTTTCACAAACCTATCTGCCAAAAGCTGACCTCAAGATCACTGTCTGTGGCTTGTGCCAAGGAGACCTGTGAAATCATGAGGCGAGTAGCAAGAATACAAAGAGAGGATAAGTCATCCAAAGGCTCTCCTTTTACTACTTTTGACTGTGCTAATATCATCATTAATCTTAATTTATACTTCAGTCTATTTTTTTCTTAGGATTTTTTTTTGGGGGGGGGATTACCCAAAATTGAAAGATTTCCCCATGATAGCCCATGTAGGATAATAAAAATCCATCCATGAAATAGTGAACCAAAACAGCTGTTTCACCTTTGGGGGGAGACAAAACCCAATGGATTGATACCACTACTTCCCTTGTAGTTCATGGATCATGGATCAAGATTGACTTTCTCTCCCAGGAAAATTGGAAGAGTTGATTTGTTAAGTTCTGACTTAAGCTAGAAAGAGAATATAACAGAGCATCTATTCTTGGGAAATAAATTGAATGGTGAGATCTGCATTTTAGTAGATTTTACTTTTCAGCACATCTTTGGTCAGTTCTTTCAATTACCCAGTTGACAGACAAAGACTACAGTCAACACTTCTCTACAAAGGGAAATTTCAACCTGTGTGATTTACTTTAGGCCTCAATTATTTGCTCTAAAACTTAACTGGATGGTTAAAAAGTCAATTTTTATTTGATAATTACAGTTTTTAAATGTTAAATAATAATTTTTACAGTTAAGTCACACAGGAATAGGACTTTATATTAGCTATATCATTGTTTAATCAAATATGGAATATATTCTGTATCTCTAAATGTATAAACTAAGATAAAAGTAGATGAATGGATGTATTGAGGAAACAAAAAAATCAGTTTTATTTTCATAAGCAAAACTATAATAAATTTAATTGGATTCTAGTATAATTCAGTTGAAATTATCATCTGCTTTGATGAACCACAATAACAGCACAATCCTTAGTAGCACAGAAAATCTAAATTTAAGAGATTACAGGATTAGAACAAGAGTTGAACTGCCAAAGAAGCAGTGTGTGAAGAAGGTCAACAAAGAAAGTACTCTGTTGAATTAACACACAGTGTATGTGTGTGTGTGTAAACACAAAAACTGACCAGAAAATCAGGTCTAGAAAGTAAGTCATGAAAGAATATACTTACCCCATATTGCCATAAAAATAGCAAAGAAGACTGTTCCTCCATTATCAAACAGATATGTCACCTTAAGAGAAAACAAACAAAAATATCTGTCATGCTATTGGTTAAAACAGTGCAGTGGTCACTGCTTGTGTTTAGGTACTACAGCATCTTCCCTAGGAATTCACATTATTCATTATTATGTAGTTTGTAAATATAAAATGTGAGTTTCTTTCATGGGTCCTAGAACAGTTTCATGAGATAGCCATAAGAAAAAGGTGAGAGAACACTTTTCCTCAGTTTTCTCTCACTTCTGATTCCATTTGGATTACACCTTCATTTTTGTCTAGAAAAATTAAGCAATCACTTGTGGTGATATTTTTTTTTTGAAAATGTGGTGCTAGGAAACAGACTTACCTAAAGAATTTGGTAATGTGCATATTTCTAGGCCTTAGTTTTTACCAACTGATTCTGAATTTCAGAAGTCTGTATTTTGACATTACAGGAAGTGAAGCTATAGCATGAAGTATAAGCAGATAGCTATGAAGCTGAGGCAGACATAATTACATTTCTGGTTAGTAAAACTGCAAGGATTGGGAATGTTGAAAGATATAGAAATCTGCCAGTAAGCCAGTACTTTTACTGTCTAGATATCACAGTACTCTTTTAACCATAGTATCTATCCGAATATGACATGAGTTCATTCAATAGTGACAAAGAGAAGTAATGAACTGTCTAAAGTTTTTTTTTTTAAAGAGGTTTCATAAATTACTGGGCATTTAAGATAATCCAAGTGTTTTTGAATCAGATATTACCTGACATTTCATAATGAATGATGTACAGTTATAAGATGTTACTGGATACAACTTTCATGGATAGAAGGACAATTTGATTTTAATAAAGTGCATATTCAGTTCACCTTTGCTGCTTTTCATTTGTGTAAAGTTCTCTATATGTTAGTGAGGGGGGTTTAAACAACATAGCCAACTCAGGAGATGTGTGACAGTCACATAACATCACAAAAACTATAGAGCAAAAAGGACTACTAACCTCACAGGAGAGAGGGGCCATAGGAGTAAAAGAATATATGGTAAGAGAAGTGGGAATAGAGTATTGTCTTCTTCGCTTGGTTACTGTCTAGAAACTGCTCAGTGGGGACATTAAAATGACACTATTGGGTTTGTTAGTTGTAACATCTGACACACTGGAGAATAGGTAACGTGGATAAAGCTGAAATGCATTTTGCTGTACATTTTAAAAAAGTTATTATTGAATACACCATTAAACAGCAGATGTACTCCTTTGAAGGGCTTGTGGATATTAAGTGTGGGATGTCTGAGATGGCTTGAAACTTCCATGATTGCTAAGTCTTGGTATTTTTTTTTAATGTTGTGAGGATTTGTTTTCACAACAAGCATTAGTATACATTATGTGCAGGAGAAGTAAAGCCCATAAAAATTGTCCTACAGAGCTCATAAAATTATGCCCAGTAGGGGGATTTGGTTCTTTCATTTCCAGAAACATCCCACAGAGATACCTGATGCTGCCAAGCAGCTGACTAGCTTGCTTTTCCTTTATAAACAGACCAACTGCAGGAAACAACTCCTAGAACAGACTTTAAACAGTGAGGCTTAAAGGTCACCAAGAGATAATGTCTTTCACTCATCTGAAAGAGTCATGTTTTTAGATAAGTAGTAAATAAAAATTCATGCTTGACAACAGTTTTGTTGAACAGATATGATTTGTCATAGCTTATGCAATATTTTCTATTAAAACATTTTCATTTTATTGTTGCTAAGCTTGTTTGCAAATCTTTTGGGCATTTTAAACTCAATAAATTTAAATATCAATGTTTTTGGAAACACATCTATGAGACACAGTGAGATACACATTCATGACACATGAAAAGGGGGATAACACTTACTAGAACTTATGAAGGCCTTCAGAATTACCCTAAAGAGGAGTAGCAAAGTATAAAAATAGATCTACTAAGTTATTAGCATGGGGCATATTGTGATAGGAGAGGTCAGAGAGACAAGAACAATTGTAAACCTATGGTTTTAGCTTGAGATGTTAAGGATTTACTTAGAGTGCTGAAGTAAGAACTGTGTGAAAATGGGGTGAAGTGACAGAGCAAGAAGAGGCAAGATAGTTAATCAAGGGTGATAGTAAAGGAATAAAAAGTGACAGAAGCCTTTGGTGTGATATGAAAGGAACACTTGCCCTGTTAAAGAAAACACGTGAAAGCTAAAGAAAGGTCCCAAAGAATCATAACATACTTTTTGCAAAAACAAAAGGATACTTGTGATATCTAAAAATAATATTTTGTAGAAAAGTATTCTACTGCAGGAATAAAGGGACTTATGGATAAATATTTCAGGTCAACATTTTGATGTGTGTAAGGATAATACATAGGCCTTAAAACAAAGTTGTATTTAAACACAAATTACTTGACCTCTGATTTCTCTTGAGTAGTTGAACATGGTCATAAATCAATAAATAAAAGTGAGCGTTATAAAAGGAGAACATTTTTTAGGTTTGAAACATAAAACCTGTCTTTACTTAGTTTCTGTGCCACTCTAAAATTTTTTGAAGAGTTCAGGATAAAATAAGTTTCTAGAAATTACCACTTACCATTAAGCCCCTTGGAGCTAAGGATATACCAGAATATAATCTACTTGATTAGTCCACATACCCTATTACATATTTAGAGCAATATTTTTTAAAAAAATATGAATCTAGGACTGACTGAATTTTATACTGTTTTCTATTAAATGTTCTAGATGATTCTAATATATAGTCTTACACCCATTCTTCCATGAAATTCCTTAAAGAAGAAACACTAATTCTTAACCCAATTATAGCCTTACTATCAGTATGCAGTCTGAGGTTCATACCAGGGACTCAGCAAATGTTTGCTGAATAAGTGAAAAAAATATTACAAATTAGTTAACTATTATGAATAAGACTGATTTCAAAATTGAGCAACTTTTAGAATTACTGAAAAAAACAAAGCAGGACTCTTGCATCTAGGGGTTTTACTTTCAATGACAAATCTAAGCATACTGGGAATTGATAGTGCAGTGTCAGCTATTTTAAAAATGTGTGTGAAAATATCATTGAATCATTAAATTGTAAAAATCTTTACCCAGACTTTAAATATTAAAAAATGAGATAGCCATCAAAAACTGTTGTGTCACTTAAATACAATTTTACCGTACAGTTGAACCAATTTTTTCCCCCATAAA
Organism: Uropsilus gracilis; assembly: GCA_004024945.1. NCBI lineage: Eukaryota > Metazoa > Chordata > Mammalia > Eulipotyphla > Talpidae > Uropsilus > Uropsilus gracilis. The sequence continues at coordinate 33,863 of PVHY01011931.1, forward strand.
CATACTGGATTATTAAGGGAAGAGTTACATGTACATGCTTTGCAATAATAAAACATGGTAGATTTAACTGCCTATTACTGTCACAGGAAGTCATGATTACACAAGAAATGTACACATTCCTAGATTTTGTAACTGGGTGATCATGTAGATAGATGATCTTAAACGGCTTTGCACTTTTTCTTGGTAAATATATGCTCCTATATTTCTGACACTGTATATCAAATAATTTCTAGATATTTAAGTATATAAACTGACAGTAAAAGAGAATGTTCATTTCCATTTAATTAAAAAACTGATTCTGACTTTAAGGCTTAAAATAAGTATCTACATTTTATTTTAACTAGAGGAAAAAATACAGGATATATTAAATATATCCTCCAGGTAGATTTAATTTCTTGTATTGTTCCATAAGGCATTATTCTTTTCTGTAAGCTAACTTAAAAGTCAAGTAATTTTTTTCTCATTCATACATGTCCCTACACATGCTTTTCAACTGGGAAAAGTAGAGATGTGTATAAAGAAAATCTGCCTAAGATAAAGTGTTGCCCTCAGCATTTTCTTCACCTCACACTTTGGCATAGGTGAATATTTCCTATATTTAGAATTAAGATAATGACAGTGCGTTTTCTTATATCAGTCAAATAAAATAATAAGAGCCATCGATACAGACATCCTGGTGTCCAATAGGCTTTGAAGTACATGGGCTAGGAGAGAGACACATGGATGAAATTCTAATAATTTCAGTACACATTTGCAAAAACTATTGATAAATGCTTCCCAAACATCTTATAAATACCGCACGCTAACCGATTGTGCCACTGGAGCCAGCTTCCCAAACATCTTTGTGAAACATTTAAAATAATTCAAAATGAAGTATATTTTAGAAATTAATTTATATAAAGAATTTTCCAAAGCATACATTCAAGGTAAAATGAATTAGAAACTAACTTTACTAAGTTTTGGTTTTGTAGTATATTAAATGACTTAATTTTCACTCAGTCTTGTCAGACAAATATAGAGATATCTACACTTCTAAACAGGTTGGAATAATAGAAAATAATTTCACCCCCATTTGGGAACAATCAAAGAATGCACAAAATATATGAAGCTACAGATTTCAAGAGTGTGGACATTTGGTAATAAAGGACAATGATCTCTAAGTGGCAGGAAATGACTGAGATGAGTATATTGCTTGCATCTTTACTGCTATAAAGAGTTACTTGGCACAGAAAGGGACAAAGGAGATTGCAGTGAGCATGGATGTGAGGAAACCTACCTGAGGAAAAGGCCACCTGAAAGGATTAGAGGTCACAGTATCGGGGACTCACAAAATAAGGAGTAGTGCTAATCCTACCAGTCAGACTGGAGATTCTCTTTAATCACAGTGATTTTGGTAGAATATAATGAAAGATCTTTTACTGGAAAACAACTAGTGTTGGAATACTGCTCTAGTTGGAATAATGCTCCAGTATCTAGTATATACCTAAATCATCATTGTTTTCAAGCAACTAAACCACAAGGTGATATGTCTCCATATCTAATGGAATAGTTAGAATTTAAAAAGGCTGACTATCAATGATTACATGCTACTGGTAAGAATATAGAATGCTATAAATGCTTCAAAAATAGTTTAGTAATTTCTTGGAAAATTATACACCCATCTATAATAAAATCCAGTCATTTTACTTCTAAGTATTTACCCAAGAAGAAAAAGCAGTATTTATCTATAAGAAGACTTGTACATGACTGCTCACGGCATATCTATTTTAAGCAGTAACAACTTGAAACAACCCTGAAAGTCTAGTGAATAGATAAAATCTGGCATAACCATATTAAGCAAGAGTACTCAGCAGTTAAGACTGATCTACTGATGTCACAACATGGGTGAATGTTAAAAATAGCAATGATGTGTGAGAGAAAAAAGAAAAAAAAAATCATACCCTGTATTGCATTTGCATAAGAGTCTATAAAATACAAACTCCTCTGTAATGAGAGAAAACAACTGGTTGCCTGAGCACAGATGTCAGTTTGGGGAAGGAAGAAACCAAGGATTCTAAGGCAGAGTGAGAAACTTGGAAATGATAGGTATATTGTGGTGATGGTTTTACAGGTGCTTATACATAATCAAAATGTATCAACCTATGCACTTCAAATATATGGAATTTATTACATGTTAGTGATACATTAATAAAAACAATTGCAAATAAATATAGTTGTAGAATTCAGATGTTTGAACTTGTGTTTATATTGGAACAACTTGGGAAGTTTTAAAAGATGATGCCTAGGTTTCCAACCCAAAACATTCTAACTTAATTGCTCTTTGGGTATAATTTGGGTTTCAGGAGTTAAAAAATACTTCAGGAGATTTAATAGTCAGCATTTGGAAAACTTTTGGCTTATTATTTAATTTTCTCTGCAAAATTAGAAGTATTTAAGTGTCATTAGCCTTGATGGAAGATATAACCTTATGATTATCAATAGAAATAGTGATCTTCTCCTAAAGAAAACCTATAATGACATTGCATTTCAACTGGAAGTTTATGTCTATGATGACTATAATTAGCTATAAAAACAAAGGATGACATAGATACTCATTTTGTAATTGCCATAGAGTCTTTTCTAATCAGTTGTCAGTGGTGATGCTGAAATACTTGGGAACATCAAACATTCTTAAAGAGTAATTTATTGGTGGACTTTTCCCTAACTGCATCCTAGAAAACCAAGAGCTTAGGGAGGAGATGTGAGAGTGCTCACTCACCTTGGCATAGATACAGCTGTCATTGAGTCTCTGCAGGGAACAGTTCTTGTCACAGAGAGGGCACATAAAGACTTCAGTGGCCTTGCAAATTTCTTGGCTGGAGAAATCAAAAAAGAAAAGAAAACATTAATTTCCAATTCTATGAAGGTGTTTAGACCATAGGGCCAGTTCAATGGGAAGCAGAAAAGAAGGGAGGAAATTAGTGGAGGGGTGTGGGTCGGAGGGGTGAGTAGCAGACAGGTGAGTGAGAATAAAGGACTATTACTCCAGTCACAATTTTTATGACTTTATAATACAAAGGTTTTTATCTGCAGCTATTTCTTAAACATATGATTTCATGGTATTGGGATAATTTTGGGAAGAACAGTTAAGGAATTGTAATATAATTCACAGATTTGGAAGTGGCTGAACTCTAATCAAATTTGACTATTCTGATTCTCATATTTATACTTCTTATGGTGAATCATGCTGTCTTAGAGTCACCAAAATGAATAGCATCCATAATTCACAACATTTTGCACTACCACTACAGTCACTTGGTATATGGTGGTCATTGGAAATTAAGGAAGTTGACATTTTCTGTCATTCCTTGGCACACACTGTCACAATGACAGGACATGAGTTTTATTTACTTAGATATATTCTCTATTAGAATAAAGAACATTTGTCTCCTCAGTTTTATGCTCACTTTTTTTTTTAACTCTAAGTATACATTACATATGCCTTTGTTACAGGGATAAATAACAACTTCTCAAATATCTAAGTCTGATAGCTCAAGGCACTTAGTGTATCTTGGATAAACTGTCATTAAATAAATTTGCTCTGTAGAAGATAAAAGTGATTTAAAGTCTTTTGAAAATATGTATGGGGATGCAAGTGTTAACAGAAGATTAATTGGTGGTGTCTCTAGCACACTTTGCTGTTTTTAAAATGAATATAATTGGAAATTGGATACACAAATATACTGATGACATGCAGAAGAAGAGTGAGAAAAAAGGTATTTGTAAAAAGTCAAAAAAGCTAAGGTAAATATTAGACTCTAGTAGAAGAGGAAACAGAGGACAAAGAGGTATTTCTGGAGGTGAAGAGATAAAGAAGAAAGCAGAGAACACATTCAAAGAAATAACAGCTGAGAACTCTCCATTCCTAAATTAAAAAAAAAAGAATTAAACAAAGAAGTTAAAAGAAAATCCAAATTTCTAAACGTAAAAATGACTTTCACCAAAATACATTATTGCTGAATTATCAAAAGAGAAAGTTAAAATATATATATTAAAGTATATAAAAGACGGGAATAAAGGGATAGGTATAACATACACATGTATCTCAATCAGAGTTTCATCAGATTTCTTAGCAGGTAGTCTTAAGGCTAGAAGAGAATGGAATGAGAGATCTACAATTCTAAAAGACAAAAATAACAACAAAAACCAAACATCAGCAACAACAACAAAAATGTCATTCACAATCATTCTATTCTGCAAAATTATTATCCAAATATAATGGAAAAAGACTTTCCAAAACAAAAATGAATTGAGCTTACCACCAACAGTAACCCTACAAGAAATGTTTGAAAATTCTTCTACGTGAAAAGAAAAGAAAAAAACAAAACAAGAGAACAAAAAATCATGGGGAAGATGATAGTCATACAGAAATTTCAAGTCAGAGTAATACAACACCACAACAAAACATTAAAGGCAAAGGACCGAATCTATAAAATCAATTGCCAGTGAGTCAATAACAGTGCTATTTTAGATATAAAGAGCTTGCATGATAACCACAAAACAAAAGTTGAGAATAAAGTCAGTTATAAGAAATGCAGAAACTGAGAGTCCAATTTGGTGAAGTCATCCAAATTTCAAACAGAACTGTAACTACTTGAAAAAGGGAAATATAAAATAAAAAAAGATCAATAAACAAATGATAGAACTGTCAGTAAATAAGTCTTTTACATCAGTAATCAACACACATGTTAATGTGGTGAACTCAACAATTAGAAGAGCAAAACTGACTACTGTATAAAATGCCATTTTTCATCTATAATATGCATACAGGAATCTCACTTCAGATCTAGACATAGACTGAAAGCAAAAGACTGGAGCAAGGTGTGTTAAGGATGTTACAACACAGAGGTAAAAGTAGGAACTGCTGTACTCATAGCTGATAAATTAGACTTGCAGTCAAAGCGGTAGTCAGGTAAAAGACAGGTATTTTATCAGGAAGATATAATTTTCATCAATGCTTCTACACCCAACATGCATGCACCCAAATAAATAAAAAACTATAAAAAACTATTAACTGAACTAAAGCAACACATTGACAGCAAAACAAAAACAATAGGGGATTTCAATATGCCACTGACATCAATGGGGGAGATCAGACAGAAAGTAAATGAAGAAGTAAACGCCCCTAGACAAATGACAGGACGAGAAAATCTTCATAATACAGACTCAATGAAATACTACTAAGCTATTTGAAAAAGATGAAATAGTAGTCTCTTTTAGAATAAAATGGAAGGATTAAGCTAAGTGAAATATATCAGAAAGTGAAAGATAGTTACTGGATGGTTTCACTGATTTGTGGATGGAATGTAAGTAAAAACAAAACCAAGCAAACAAACACACACCTGACAAAACATAAAATAAAGGTACTTTCTAGACTTTGACAAACATAGTGGTTACTGGATGGATTAGCAAGGAAGGAAGGCAAGGATATGGGAGGGAAGGTTTTTGGGTATTGAAACTGGAGCAGTCAGTACAAAGTGATGTAAACACCCTTCTGTATTCATGATGGTCTTCATCATATCCAAAGAAACTGGGCACTTTCCAAGTTGTGGATTATTGCACACCATGTGTAGGATGGTGATTTTGGGAATACAATCACTCCTGCTTGACACACCCTAAAGGACTTTTGCTGGGAAGGAGCGATTCTCTGCTATTATTGTCACTAGAGCCCATCTAATGATTGTGAGCATCATTATCATTTCTTGGTAGCCTGGGACTAGTCTCAACCCAGTATGGAGACTTAAAGGTTCACTCATATCTTTATTATTTTATTGAAAATACTTTAAATTGTTTCATAGCTTTTTGTTTGTTTGTTTTTAAAGTGTGCTATGAAATTGGTGCCACGAAAAAAACAAGGAAAGTGTTGCATTAAATTCCTTTTCTGGTGTAAGGTTAAGCTGTTTAGATTATTACTGTATATCCACTGAATATAATCCTGGTATTGTGATACAACTGCTTAAATTTTATTGGTAATATTAGATTAGTTGTTGCATGACTAAATTCCCACTGCAGTTATTAATTGAAATTATAAGTTTTGTGTGCATGGGCCACTGTCTCAGTATAGAAGGATGTAAATGCTTTACATTATAATTGAATTTACTGGGTATTTTTACTCTTTGCAAAATGTAATTACAGGTATTTGATAGAACATAGAAAAGTGTTTGAGATTATCATACATTTCTTTGACTTTATTTAACCACTGGAGGGAGCTAGAGTGCTCAGCAGGTTTATAATACAAACGACTTCAAAATGTGGCTTTCTTTTATATTATATCTATTATTAGAGACACACATTAGGACTAAATTCAAGAAAGTAATAATTACCACCAATTAAGAATGTCCACTTGAGGTGAATGTGTCATGTTGCCTGTTATGATCCTATTAAGTTGACAAAGCACACATTAAGATGTTTAATGTAACTATTCTGAGGAAATATGAAAATGTGAGATTAAGTTTAAGGGAGGGCAGTACAGAGGCATGAGCAAAGTTCCAGGCTTTAAAATCAGATTTAATCACCAGGGAAACGCAGATCAAATCACGATGAGATATTTCTTCACACCTGTTAGGAATGCTGTCAAAACCAAAACCAAAACCAAAAATGATGTGTTGACAAGGATGTGGAGAAGTTTGGAAGCTTGTAGATTTTGAGTAGAGTAAAATGGTGCAGCCAGTATGGAAGACAATACGTAGTATCCTCAAAATGCAATCTAGTCATGAGGATAACAAAGATAAATGAAATAGGGCCTGAAAGAAATAACTGCACTCCCAAGTTCACTGTAGCATTATTTACAACAGCCAAGCTATGAACCTAGAGTTTTTGAAAAACTGGTCAGTCTTGAGGACCACATATTTTTCTAGATAAGTTTTAATGCCCAAGAGGCAAGGTAAGATCAGAAAATTAGGATTTTTGATCTTTGCACTGAACTTCAAACCCAGGGTCTAATGAATAGATATATTTATCAGCTTATTTGCTTTCATATTCCTTTGACATGTGCTCTTCCATGTATAAATCTGGCCAAATTGGGATATATAGGAGCAAGAAACACATGTAAATATATACAATAAATAATCTACAACTTGATGGTTACACAACTCTAATAGCAAAGCAAGTGATAATATTATCTCAATTCATATGAGCATAGCTAGGAGAAACATAAGATAAATACAGACTAATTCATAGCATTTTAACATTTTGTTACCCCACAATGAACAAAAAAAGAGTTTACCAAAATAATATAGAAAACAAAGCAATACAACATAACAGCCCTGCGTCCTCCCTCCACCCACCACAATAACACAACTTAACCACATCTGACACCTTGAATGGAAAATTTCAACCCCATGAAGTGCTGAAAGTCAAGATATTCAGTGATGTTTATCTTGGTTTAGAATAGAAAGTCTGACAAGATCTTAATTATAGTGTGACAGAAGTAGCAGTAATATAATACCATAAAGCACTGAGGAAAAGAATTTGCTCGTGCATGTTAAAACATTTATTGTATTAAAGGTTAAAGAATACTTATCTTTAAGAATACTTTACTCCACTGGTACATAAATTACCAGGAACAGTAAATCATTCCTTTTATTACAATGTGTTCTTTTTTAGCTGCATTGGTGTAGAAGTTTAGAATTGTAAAAGTTGGTGGAACTAACCTGAAAAGCAGTTGTCTAAGAATCATTATCTGTCTTTATTAATTCATGTTAAAAGAGTTTTCCTTTTAAATATTACTACTGCACCAAAAATCAGTTCGAGTAACTGAAATCAATAATGCTGCAGGGTAAAATCAATAAATGAGTACTAGTGGCATTAATTCACTAATGATAGATTAATGATTAATTCACTAATGATTGATTATCAAAATTAGAAATTAAGAAGACAATCCCATCTACAATTCCATCAAAAAGAATGAATCCCCAGGAATCAATTTAACTGATGAGGTGAAAACTTTGTAAACCGAAAATTGTGTTTTATATTTTTATAACATTTATAAAAACATTTATATATTCTATGCCTATGATTTGAATGAATTCATATTATTAAAATGTTCATACCATCCAGAAATGTCTATAGATTCATTGTAATGTCTATCAAAATTATGGTGATATTTTCTTAGAAATAGAGAAAGCAATCCTAAAATTTCTGAAAGACCACAAAAGATACCAAATGTCAAAACTATCTTGAGAAGGAAGAAACTTCACAACACCTGATTTCAAATAGTATCACAAAGTTATAGTAATGAAAACAACAGAGTAGTGAGTAAAAACAGACACATAGATTATTGGAATAGGATGAAGAATGTGGTGGGCCTGAACTGGGACTCGGACCCTTACCTTAAAAGCTAGTACGCTACATTCCTCAGAATCATGATGATGGCTAAGGATGACTTTCCTAATGCTTAATGACATATATCTATTCCAAGTATGCTGATATCATCAGTACCTTATAACACATCAGGGTCATTTTAACTGGTAATGGGAAAAAGCAACTGCTCTACAAATATCTTCCAAAGGAGATATACAAATCAGCAGGTACATGAAAGGATGCTCAACATCATCACCCATCAGGGAAATTCAAATCAAAATCATAATGCAATATCATCTTGTACATATTGGAATAGTTATCATCAAAAAGACAAAAGATAGCAAGCACTGGATATGAAGAAAAGGTAACCTCTCAGCATTGTCAGCTGGAATATAAATTGGTGAGGCCACTATGAAAAACAGTGTAGAGGTTGCTTAAATTTGAAAACAGAACTGTAATCAAGTCCAGTAATTCTATTTCTGGCTATCCTATAGATACTAAAGGGAAAGTAGAATATTATTTTGTTCTTTATGTGCTCTGGAGAGGTGAGGTGATTACCTTGGTCAAGATGTATGTAATAAAAATAATTTGCTTAGTTTTTAGCAACTTGGGAGGGACGCTCATTAGGAATAAACAATACTTGTCTCCAAGGGTGGTAGTAGAATTTATAACACATGAAACTGTCTTTGTATAATGTATATAAAGGAAACATTGAAAAATGTGATTACTCTGATTATTTGATCTAATGTATTGAGAGGATATTCTAGATACTAAAATGTTATGCAAATTATATTAAATTATATATATAAATTATATATTAAATTATATATATATAAATTATATATATGCTCAATTAATATGTGGGCTATACTAGAAAGAAAAATTTGGCATAAAGAGAAATAGTCTTTGGAAGTTATCCAGGATAATTTGCATATAAAATGTAGAAATGACCTTCTTTATAGTACTCCCTACTAAGAAATAAAAATATTAGAGCAAGTAAAATGTAATTCCATTACTTTTTGGGGGGTCATAAAGCTTATGCCCAATGAAGAATAAGGTTAGTGCTTTGAAATTATTCTGTTAATAGCTTACCTTACTTGACTTGCATTCATTGTTAATATTCCATAGAAGAAAACACACAAGCCAACAATTGCTGCAGGAATCAACATGCCAGTATACCATCCCAGCCAAGCAAAGTATAACCCAATCTTCTCACCAAAGTATAGTCTGCATGAGAAAGCAATACAAATGACACTATAAATATTGATGTTATTAGACTTTCCTATGGACATTTGGCCAGCTCCATGTAAGGCATTTTAATATTCCCACTTGTTATTTAATCTGAATATTCTATTTTCATTCACTCTCAAAGTATTTATAGTTATGTCTTTTAAAATGTCTCCAGTGTTTCAAGACTAATTTGAGAGCAGTTACCTATCAGAATATACACACTAGGTTTTTATTGAAAGATAAATATAGGCATAGATATCATGTGGGTGAATTTTTTGCTCTTTACTCTTACATCTATTCTCTGTCTTCTAAAGTTTTGATTTGTTTTCAGAGGGGATTGGATTATACATGTTCCCTTGTAAATTGCTCCTGTGTAAGCTGGGTCAGTAGGATTAAAAAGACTCATAGGTGAAAGGGAGATAATTAAATTAAAAAAAGAACAGAAAGGGAGATATCAGAATCTCTTTCCTGACCATTCTCAGGTCTATCTTTAGTAGCCATACCTCACTATTACTGTGTGATTGATTTTTAATATTTATTTTAGCTTATTATTATATTGCAATTACTTTAATTTACAACACTATGCATGTCTTAGGGGTACAGGCTCACAGCTCTTCAAATGTTTGTCACCATACTCAGGCTTACTTTCCTAGCCTTTTCATGCCCCATGTGACCAACTCCTTAAATTCAATTAAATTAAATCCTTTTATTGAAATGACCAATAATTCCTTCACTTATCTTGCTATCTAATTGATACAGATGGTTGGTTTGGTGGGTAAATGAAATAATTTCAATTCTAATAAAATGGCAATATGATTGCATAATATGTCTTTCTTGATTGTACCTGATCAAGTCCAGGGGTTGGTGCTTGTACCACATGCCCCAGCGAGCCCAGCGTTCATATAATAGGTGTCTGTTATTCTGAGGTCCATGGGTTTTGATGGGCTGGTTACTCTTGTAGGCCCCCTAAAACAGATAAAGTAAAATACAATGATAGTCATTCTCTAAATGAAATTTGAACCATAAATGAATGATTTTTCTTTTTTTAATGAAATGATTGAACAACTAAATCTTCAGAAATTGTGACCCTATGCTCGAATGATATAATAGATATCTTTAAATATTTCTTTAACTAAAAATATTTGGATGTTTCCTATAAAGGGTTTTCTTTAAAATCAGTGGGATCTTTATTTAAGATGTGGTTTTAAACATTTCTTCTCAAACCAATGAGAACCCTTTAACCTAAAGACAGTTACATCAAAGTTTCACTGTTTGAAACCTAAGAATTTTTTAATAAACACATTGTCTTCACCATCACTGAAAGAAATTGTTTCAATCTCTGGTTCAGAAGTTAAGTATATTTTATTACTTTAAGAAGTGATCAGACAAAGCAAATATTTCAGCTAGAACATATATAAAAAGTTAACACTACTCAGGTCATTTTAAATTAGGACCAGAGCAAGTTACTGTAGAAATAGCTGCCTACTATCTGCTTTAAATTGGACCAGGTTCCTGTATTGGGTCAATCAGCCAACATTCCAAGAATCCAGCAAGAAAGGGACTATTCTGTTTGACAAGAGTGGAATAGGACATTTTTATCTACTTTTCCCTTGTGATATCTCCACTTGACAGATTTTACTTTCTGACCCTTCAGTTGACCTTTACTTTGATTGCCATTGTACACCCAAAAAACAAAAAAAGGTCAGTCATATTTTTTTCTCAAAGTCTAGAATACTTAAAACTTATGAAACTTACCTTGGGTAAAATATTCTAAAAATTTGTCCCATGTATTGGAATTTCAGAAATGTAAGTTTTAGAGGACAGTGTTCCATGAAGCTGAATAACTCTGGTTTTCATAATCAAATAAAGGACAACAACATATATGGTATCTATATGGTCTGAACCAGAACTTAAAAAAGATACAGGGCTGAACAATATCCCCCTCCTCACTCCACTGGAGAAAAAATGGGAAAAATCATTTTTATTTATAACCAGTTAGTAGTTCTCTCTAAATTTCACCCAAGAAACTATCAAATAAGTTGTCGGAGCTCAAATTAGTTAGGCAGAAATATAGTTAACGCAGAGAACAAACCCTCCCATTGCAACTGAAGTTGTCTGTGTGAGATACTGAGGCTCACCTCCCTAATTACTAGCACTTACATACTGTGTTGTATCCCACCTGCTGTTTAATTTTCTGAGTTTTGTTTTGGCATCTATAAAATGAGAATAGTACTGATAGCCAGGGTTATGTCAGATTAATGGGAAAATGCAGACTTGTTACAAAGAACATGCTAACACTTTCTGTCAGTGTTATTCTAGTTAGTATTATTGTCTGCGTCAAAGGATTGTTGTGAATTAAATAAGATAGTCATTTATAATATTTGGCTTCGTGTCAAATGGGAAGTGCTCCATACATCTCATCATTAGTTCTACTGGACTGTGATTTCCTCAAGTAGATTATGTCTTGGGAGTCCTCAAGATTTTATAAACAAAAGAATTCTAGGTTTTAAAATTGTGGTCATAAAACCTTTAAAGACCCTATTCTTATTTTAAAATACGAACTTGCTTAAAAATAATATAGTGTGTTCCATATACAGTCAATTAATCTTTGACAAAGGGGCAAAAAACATACCCTGGAACAAGGATAGCCTCTTCAGTAAATGGTGCTGGGAAAACTGGATCAAAACTTGTAAAAAACTGGACCAGGATAACACCCTCACACCCTGTACAAAAATTAACTCAAAATGGATAAAGGACCTGGAAGTGAGACCTGCAACCATAAAATAC
>PVHY01011932.1:0-46204 GCA_004024945.1 Uropsilus gracilis
TTTTTTTTTCTTTGAATTGTCTTGGCACTTTTTTTAAAAACAAGATGTACTTGACCATCAACGTAAGGATTTTTTTTCAAGACTCTTGGTTTTATTCCATAATTTTATGTGTTTATCTTAGTCCAATAAATATTTTTTTTGATTCTTGAGAGATAAATGGGCATTTGCCAGTCAGGATTCAGATGCAGTGGGAGTAGGAGGCACAGGGCATGCAGACCAGCGATAACCACATGGGTAGACATGTAAAGAGGCAACACCACGAGCACATTAGGGAAGAACAAGGGATAGCTCTGACAACAGCATTAACAGCTGTGGCTGTGGTAGTAAGAACAGTAAGATCCTGGATTAAGATGCCTGACATTTACTTATAGAAATGTGGAGCTGGTGAAGACTTGTGCATATTTGATCGTGGAAAGCTCTTCTGGTGTGAATATGAAAAGTGAACTGGGAGACCAAAAGGAAGACAACAGATCGGAAGGTAGGACAACAGACCGAGGGAAGAGGACTAGGTACACTGTACAGATGTGCAAGGGGAACATCACTACTCTTTCTTCACCAGGTTCATCAGCTAGGTTGAGGGAAGGGAAAAAATGTTCATGACTTCGTGGTTTCTGTTGAAGAGTGTTACTTGCTAAGCTAAACATGGGAGGACTGACTGCGTAAGCGCAAAATACACTCATTTCCACTTGGGACACAGTAATGTTCCTAGACAAGTCCTTTTATGTGTCAGGGGCTATAAGAGTTGTCCAACATATACAATTGAACTTAATTTATATGAATAATATCACTAGCCTTTTAAGGTCTTATTGATTTCATTTACAGAAGAGGAAATGACATCTCAGAGAAAAGACAAAATTACCCATTTTATATGGCTAGTTATTAGTGGAGCAGACATTTAAAACCAGAACTAAAGTATTTAAATATCTACCAATTTAAAGCAATTTGTATGATTATATTTCAAGCTATTTCAGTCACAGTGGAAGAAAAAAACAAGACTATACAATGTGTAAGCTCCCTACAGGAACTCTAACCCACTTGTACTATTTTTACCTCTCTGATGTAATGACTCGATGTTTCACCACTGTCATATTTATAAAGGAAAAAACCCACGGAAACAAATTTGGATGGGATGCAGATTGGAAAATGATTATATTTAAAATATGCCTAGTTGTAAAGACAAATTTAAATTCAATTGATATTTATTAAACTTCTACTACTACCCTGGGATATTTTGCGTAACAACAGAACAAAAAGCCACTAAAGTTAATCGGCTCTTGTTATGGAAAGACACACCCAACTCTCAAAAGATTATACTGACATGTAAGCCAGTTCTCCCTACTTTATTTGGTCTCTCCCTATTTTGCTATTCAGCGTTCATTTATTTGCATGGCTGTAATTGTTTTCCTTAGTGTTAATAGAGGCCGATGGAGCCTTCTGACTTTGTAAAAGTGATCTGTATAGTTAGGTTGTGCCCAGATTCTGAAAAGTGTCCCCTTTGAATACTTCCTGTATGATGTGAGATCTAAAGAAATACATCAACAAATCCTGTAGGAGTCATGTAGTTATGGAAAATAAATCATGTATTCAGCACACAGTAGTCACTCAATAATATGCTTGGAATTTACTAATTAATCCACTGTCTTTGTCCTTGACTTGAATAAGGTTCTTGAACATCTACAGGGCCAGCAGGCATTGTGATAGACATGTTTCCATGATACTTTATTTTAAAAATTAAAATAATATAATAGTGACATACTTTATCTTCGATGTTCTTGAAAAGCAAGCATGTGCTACGAACGCCATTCATGCTCCCTTCCTGCCACACCCAGGCTGTAATAATGTTATCTATGGACTTATTTAGAACAACATCTTCTCTCCGTACTCTCTTTTGCCCCATAATTATAATGAAAATCTGTGTACACCGCGGAATTTTCAATTGCTCTAAAGACTTTCTGGCTGAGTTCTCCAAAGCAAAGTAGTATAATCCAGGACTGAAAATAAAATGGCGATCACAGAGGACCACCTTGGACATGAAGCCCTTTCACTGGCATGCATGCAACCTAGTTCATGCCATTTCTTGGGCCAAATTAGGCTTACAGTTCGACGATGCAAACATGATCTTTATTCTATTTTGCAATATCCTGTATACCTTCCCAAACTGGCCAGAAGACCAAATTCGACTCTTTCACCGCATCTAAGCTTACTGACAACAATATGTTTCAGACCAGGGACTCCAAGCATTGCAGTCTCCCGTTCTGTGCCTCCGCCCAGCAATTTTATAGCAATACTGTAAAGCGAGGACTCTGATTTCATCTAATCACGCTTGGCACAGAGAGTGGCTCTCTTCCAGGCCGATTTCATTTCACCTTTTAGGAATTATGTAGATATCATGTGTCTCTATTTGCAGTGGACCACTCCAGGCTTACACGACTGACCTCATGGCTCACAGACCACACAGCAGAAGAAGCTGAGCATTTGTCTTTCCTGCACTTCGCTCATGTGGTGAGCACCTGAAACCTATTCTTAAAGCTTACCACCCACTCCCTTGCCTGCTCTGCCTCTGACTTTCCAATCATGCTTGTTAATTTCTGAGGTGATTTGGCTGACAGGCAGGAAGCACTGTGCCGTGCTGGCCGTGACATCACAGAGGTACAGCAGCAGGTCAGCCTAGGATTGTAACCACCCGGTTATTCGTGATAAGTTCTTGGGTCTGATCAAAATCAAGCTGAATGTAAGCGAAAGACTTTGGAGCCGCACTTACCACTTGCTCTTGTACTCACCTCCATTTTGTGGAACAGTGAGTGAGCAGACGGTCTCTGCACTCAAAATCTGGGTTGGTGTCTCCTCTGCTACTCCTAAGCTCTATGGCGCTGGAGGATCTGTCTTCCGAGGTTTACTTCCCCCCTTGGGGAAGTGGTCGTGAGTGCGTCTACCACCCAAATGCGTTAAAATTCACGCAAAGCACTTAGCACCTGTTGTCTAACTGTATCTGCCCACAAAGCACAGTTGTCATGGTTGTTATGGTTGTTGCAGTAATTGGCTGGGTCTTGGGGGGTGTCTTTATGATTAGAATGGCCTGCATCAACGAGATGGGGCCTCCAAATGGGTAAAGGAGAGAATTGGCAGATTTCAACTAATTTTGGACAACTTTAAGTTTTTCTTCTAAAAAAATTCCATCATTTCTTGTTTCGTTTTAAGCGTTTTTCCAGAACATTGTTGGGAAGCTAAGCAGAACTCTACGGTGCTGTGAGTTTCACTCAATGCGAGGTCTCCGAAACTCCAGCTGGCACCAAAACGACACCGAACAAGACCAAGGTGACGCTAGGCTAATTGACACAAACAAGACGTACATCCCTATGGTCAAATTCTGGATAAAAAACATTGCCACACTTCTAAATAGAGGCCTCAAACAGTTCCAATAGCCAACAACCATTATACCCATCTATTTATTCACTTTCCAATCATTGTATCTATTTATTCACTTTCCAACCCACTCGACGCAGTCAGGGTCTCAGGTTGGTGGCAGGTGAGGGCTCCCTCAGCTACTAAGGGCATCACAACTTAGCCCCAGTCACTATAACAGGGACCTCTGGGACACCCCACAACTCTCCCTTGCTTGTCTTTAGGATGTGGAGGCACCGGAGACGATAAAAAGGAAGAAAACCCATGTTTTCTTGGTTTTCACCTCCATGGGGAGGCGTTGGCAGCGGCCCAGAGTGGAGTGCTTTTTCTCACCAAGGTTTTTTCCTCATCAAAACAACATCGGATGAGATGACGCTTCTCGAGGAGCTGCGGCCGCAGTTCACGTCTACTGATGAACTCTCCTCCCCTTGTCTCCTTGCCTGTTTCTGGAGCAGGCTCTTCTCTACGCTCGGGTATGCAGCCCTATTGTCCTGAGCCAGAGCTGCAGCTAAAGTGAAACCAGTTGGACAGACGTGCATCAACACGCTCCCCAAAAAAAAGAGCAGGCCCAACGCGGCCACGTACCAATTGCGTCCGGGCGACTTCACTTCTCTGTGCCTGCGTATCCCTCACGACGGGGTGAGCACCATTCCTCACCTCAGAGGGCCACGTGAGTTATGAATAGTGTCTAGAACAGTGCCTGGCACACCACTAGATAAGCCTTCGCTGGCCATGACCATTATGACCAGTCACTGAGTGCCACGCCAGCGCACAGACACACCAACACAAAGCTGGCACGTCCCTTCCTGCCTCACTAACTTCATAAATATATATATATATATTATTTCTTAAATTGATTGCACATGTGTATGTATTTTTCACATCATTGTCTACCCTACCCTGGGGATCTCCCACTACCTTATCACCCATGAAATATCTTCATCTCTTGCGCCCTCCCCCTCCCTCTCCCCTGATTTTCCTCTCCCCCTCTCTTGATCTATGCTATCAAAACAACACTGAGATACCATCATACACCAGTAAGAATGGCCCATTTAAAAAAACAAAAAAAAAACAAACTTCTTTTTAAGGTGTTTCCTTAAGCCAATCTGCACCGTGTGGAGATCTACAAAGAGTGGTCTCTCCTAGTATCTCAGGCATTCCTCGTTGCCCATCTCAAACTCCTGCTTTGGAATATTAAAGTAGCTTTACTGCTATTTTAAATTGTAAGTCTAAATAAAGGGCTGCAAAATAGGAAGATTTTGTCGAGCTATAATATGGTATCCCCCGAAAGCCCTCAAGACCTGAATTTAATAAAATCTCTACCACCCATGTAGCTGACCGCCTTTGATAGGGGTCTGATGAAACTGTCCTGCCGTCATCTGGTGCAGAGCTTAGTGGGATGACTGTAGCCCACCACTGGCCCACGTGCACACACACACACACACACACACACACACACACACATGCACACACACGCCACACACACCCTACCTAACCTCAATACCAAATGGGGAGACACTCTGGCGTTTCTGACCTTTCTACAGTAGTCGGCAGCATCTTCTGCTGTGTTCAGGGTATCGGATATTTTGGAATCAGCAGACAGTATCCAGGAAGATAGGCTCTACCACAGCTACGGCTCAGGGAAAAATGTTCACATTTTCTGGGTAAAGGAAAGTCAGGTATCCTAGAAAGGTTATAAATGCAGTCGGTGAGTTACAGTTGATGTTATGGAGAACTTACTTTTCCTTGACTTGAGATTCTCAATTAATTTGCAAAAAAAAAAAAAAAGCAAAAATGGGAGATTTGGGGGCATCAAGTCTAGGAAGAGGAATCAGGTGTTTGCTATTCAAGGTCATAGCTTTATGTCTCGCTACTGCGCAATTTGCTATACTTTGTGTCATGATCGGGAGGGAAGGTTCTCTCCAGGACACTACTAAAAGAATGTGTGACTCATGGGTGTTTGAAATGAATAATGTAAATGCTATCACCGGAGTGTCTAGCAGGTGAACGTCAGCCTATCCTCTTATCTCAGGGGCTGATTATTCATCAATATTAGATCCTCTGCTTCTGTGCACTGGCCAATCATATTTTTTTATCCACATAGTTTAAGTGCATGTTGATTCTAGGTAAGAGGAATAAAACATAAAATCTTTGACACAAAAAATTATTTTCATGTAAATATCATTTGATGATAGTCCGTATTATACTGTGGTACTTAATTTCTCAAAGGTTTAAGAAAGGGCTTTTAGCAAAGAAGATATAAATTAGGGTAATGGGATTAAGCAAAAGTGTTTCAAGAATAAACCTTGGGATTTGATAACTTTTGACATATTTTAAGGCTCTGAACGAAGCACTTTTATTTGACTAAAATTTTTTTTTCAAATTTTGTTTTCCTTAGGAAATGCAGTATGCAAGTCATGATTTTCTCTTGCTTTTCAAAGTAGCATTTACTACATTACATATATTTCTGTGATTATTCAATATATTATAAGGTAAAAAGATAATCTGAATATGCTATGCTTTGCAGTTTTCAACCTAGTTGGTCAAAAGTTGATTTTTTAAATCAAATCATTATACCCTAGAAGTATCAGATCATAAACATTGCTTCTGTTCATGGAAATCAAGTGCATAAAAGTACTTTGTTATACGTAAAAGTACAGATGAGAATTATACACACATTGATGAAGAACATAAAGCTAGAGCCAGTAAAGGAGCCGTCACAAGAAGAAGGGGGATCTAATTGTAGAAGTGAACGACTATTCATCTGAAAACTGAAAAGATGGATGTTTATTATTATGCAGACCTCCAAAACCGACACAGAAGAATCAAATTACTGACAGAAAATTTTTTAATTGTTTTAAAGTGACCCAGAAGTTGGACTTAGCTGAATGTTTCTTCAAACCTTCTGCGATGTATAGATCTAAAGTATCAAAATCATTTCAAAGCATCATCACAGAAAGAAATTTCACTCACTCATTTTAGGAGATTGGCACATCCCTGGTCCGAAAACCTTGCAAGTGTAGGATAAAAATGGAAAGTCATAAAGTGACATTACTATTAGCAAAGTGAACACCTAGCGAGAGAATGTTACGTCCTAACCAAGTAGTCGCCAGCAATTTTGCTTGTCTCTGTAATTCATGTCACTATGAGTGCCCCTCATCACAGCAGTGGGGAGTCAGTCTGAAAGAAGGGGAGTCAGAGAGGGTGTCATGGGGACTTCAGACAAAGAAAGACCGTTTGGGGTCAGTACCCAAAAGGAGTCCCCGTCTTGGGAATCTCAAGAAATAGGGATTTTAGTGTGATCCTATTTTCCTCTGTTCCTTTCTGAATTTCCTAAATCTTTGGAATACACTTACTTTACTATAACCCTATTTCACTTATAACCTTACATCTCACTTCATACTCTAAAAAACTAATCCTAACAATTCAAAAGGAACACAAAACAATCAAAAAGGCACACCAACCACAAACAGCAGCGTCACTACCCCTGGTGTGCATGTGACTGGAAGGGTCTTTACCATATAAAGGCAGTCAGCGTGGAAAGTCAGCGTGCAAGTCTCCCCCTGCCCCATCAGCATTCCTGTACAGATCGGGGCATTCTCCACTGCTCCACGACCTTATAACTGCATTCACATTGGACCACCCATGCCTACAATTTAAATTGCTGACCAGTGTTTTCTGACATTTGCTGAAGTGTGAGATCTCATGCTTGATTCTCAAGTTCAGACTGTGATTCCAGCCACCACCAGCCTGAACCAGTTAGTGTCCCCTGAACTGGGAGTCAAGGTTAATAAGGCCATTTCGACACCTTACGTACAGGATCTGATGATTAAACTCAGGTTCCTCTAGCAGTATCAAAAGACATCATCCACAAGCAAGGGATTCACAATTGAGCCAATACAAGTTGGAATTTGCCTAAAAGTGTGAGAGTAAGTTTCAATCAAGGACTGTACGTCAACAGCCACTTATGCCCAAACTGAATTTTATGAATTACAGAGACAAAGTTTAATTACATCTGTATGCATTTAAATGTGGCTACGTGCACACATTAATATAGGTGTGTGTTTATATGTTGGGAGCCACGGATGGGGAAAGAAGGACAGAGGAGATTGATAATAATCTGAGACGCACACTCATATCAGAGATCGGGACTCAGTGAACATGAACTGAACCAATTTATTATGGGCTGAGCATCCTTATATACCTTGACAAAAGAACAATTACAATGAAGTCAATAAGGAAAAAACCCAGGATCCTGTGGTATGTAGCAGGTGGGGGATTCATCACCTAACAGGAAAAACACCTGTGGGGGTAAACACTTTTATCTTTCAGGGATGTGTCTCTTCGGTGGGACATTCCTAGGAGGTTGGAGGGCTGCTATCAGAGATAAGAGGCTTGCCGGGAACCATCTCTGGTGTGCCAGAGAACAGACTAGAATAGATAAAGGTGTTTCTTTATCTAAGGCGTAGCTATTTCGGCACTCCACATTCTGTGTGGGTGATGGGCTGAATGAAGCTTCCCAAATACAGTTCTAACCCCTAGCACTTCAGAACTTCACTGTATTTCAGAGATAAAGTCTTCAAGGGGGACGTTAAATTATAATGAGGTCATTCAGGTCGGTTCTAATCCAACACGACTGCTGTCCTTGTAGGATCTGTGCACGGACAGGGAGGAAAGACCGGTGAAGACAGACCTGGGCCATCACAAGCAACTCGGGGGACACTAACCCTGTCCACCTGACTCAGAGTCCTTGGCCCCAGATGGTGGGAAATGAATTTCTGTGGCTTGAGCTCTTCGGTCCAAGATTGTCATGGTAACCCTAGCAAATAAACGAACGCTACGTGTACATGCACATGTGTGTGTGCACGTGCGTGTGAGTGTTGAAATGTGATTGTTACTCATGCTCGTTGGGGTCATGCTTACCACATTAACATCTCACTTCTTGTGGAACGTCTGCTGTCCTCCCAAGGATTCTTTCAAGTTCTAGGGAGCTGTGGCTTTCCATTTAACTGCCTGCGTTTCCTGAATTGCCTCCATGCACATGCCATTTCATGATCAACTTTCGTATCCGTTTCCTATCACGGGCAGACTGAGGGAGGACCTTAGGTCTGGTCTTCCTGCCAATTTCCTTCAAAATAAAACAGTCAAACAGCCTTCAGAATGCTAGCGGTCAAAAGCTAAACAAGAATAAAAATGCAGCTTCATACATGGTAACTGTGATTTGGCTGACTTGACAACCGTAGGACTCCATCTTAAGACATGAATATGAGCTCTCTCGGCCCCGACGTAGTCCCTTAGGATTTCCACAGTTGGGAGAGTTTCCTATGAAGTTTGATAGTGTCTCAGCATGTCTCTGTCTCTCTGTCTCTCCCCCCCACCTTCATCCTCCTTTTCCCTTTCTGCTCCCTCCCTCCTCTCTCCTTTCCTCTCCTTTCTGATCTCCACTCTCAGTTCTTTCCCCACCGACAGTAGCCGACCGTCCTGATTTGTGAGTTTGGCTCACACTCTCCAGATCCAATCTTTTCCCTCAAGTAATGAATTTCTTCAAACTATTTCTCCAAACCGATGGTGCCCTGATTAAGAGAAATTCTAGAGCCGACAGCTAAAGGGTAATGCACTTTTATCCCTGCTACGTTACAATCAGCCAAGTTACTGCAAAGAGTCAAGGTAATTTTTCAAATTGTCTTTTTAACTTGATTCAAAAGATTCACCATCAATCGCCTCATATCACCTAATATCAATACACTGCACATCAGATCTCAAAGCTCCGTCCATGACTGTTGGAGATGATTTCAGAAAGCTGCAGCCTCGGTGGGACTTTGAACCACACATATGAACTCTGAGTCGTTTTCCAAACGGTTGACTCTGGCATTCAGCTCGATTCAAACGAGCCCAGAGTGGAGCGTTTGCAAACTAAGGACCTTCCACTCTTGCCACGCTCGGTGAGCAACAGGAGAGAAGCTTCATCTCTCTCCAAAAAGGTCTTCCACACAAGGACTACATGCTGATACGGAGCACCCAGTTAAGAGTGACCATTTATTTATGGTTTGTGGCAGGAAATGAAAATACATTCTGGTTCAGGATCACCGAGGAAACAGGCAGCTACTGCCACCTGGGGGAGGCTCCTAGAAAGCCACTGTGAGGTCCTGCCGGGCCAGACCCACCCCAGGAGGGACCCTTGAGGCCTCCGCCCCTGAGATCACAGGAGTCCCAGAGTCCCTCAGACTCTTCCACACAGACACACGCACCTCACAGGAATGTCCGGAGCTCCCCAGAAGATGAACCGCACGCAGGCTTCTGCATCTGATACACCAAGACACCCTGAGAAAGGTGAGTCTGGAAGTGGGGAAAATGAAATCTTAAGCTTTGCGAGCAAAATTAAGGCCTTGTTTTTAAGCAGCACTTATTTGCACGCCTCCTCTTAAATGGGCTGTCGTTGATTGGTGAGAAAAACAGGTGGAAGGATGCGGTCACCGTGGTGATGATGTCAGCTGGGCAGCTCACGGATCTGGATTACGGAGAAAGGCCAAGAGAGCTGTCCTAGAGGTTGTTTAATTTATGAACTAGCCAGGCATGGTGGTTCATGCCTGTAAGCTTCAGCCTATGAAGCGGCCGGGGCTAGGGATCGCGGTTCGAGTCCCTCCTGGGGCCCGTAGCGAGACCTAGTTCCAAAAAATAGCTGGGTGTGTGGCACACGCCTGTAATCCCAGCTACCTGGGAGGCTGAGGCTGGGGATTGCTTGAGTCCGTGGTACCCCGGGCAACGAGAGCCCGCGGTGCCACAGGCAAAAATAGCAAGACCTAGTCTCAAAAATAATAATAATTTATGAACTAAATAGTGTCATGAAGTTACTGTCTAATGACGACACATGTCACAGATACCTGAAACTTTCCATGTAGTAATGACAGGGGGTCAGCAATCGCAATGAAGCAACTGTGAGCATTGCTTTTAAACGTCTAGCTCCTGTCTAAGGCTTGCTCATCTCGCATTTCTTTATCCTATAGATAAACTGCTCCCTTTGAGAAGTGTTCTAAAACAGAGACCTTAATCTTGGAAACAGAAGTTTCAGGAAATGACAAATCTGTCAGGTGACATGAAAAAAGTCCATGCTGATTAGACCAAGACAAGTATCATTTATGGAGAGGATCCTGGTAACAGATTAACTAGACGAGGTACATAATACAATATCAGGCCCTCGCGGCACCATACCATGGCCGGGAGGTTAAGGTTCATAGACAAGAACAGCTATACCGGCTGGAGGGACGCCTTTGTGAAGAAAACCCTTTCAAGGCTGGAAAAGGTACGTGACATTTAACCAAGAGAGTGGGATCCCGTCAGTACGCCTTTTAATCAGGCCCCTGGTTCAGGAATGAAGTAAGTCCTGCTGACCCCTGCTGAGTGAGGGGGGGGCTGGGGGCTCCCCCGAGAGGCTCTAGGAGAAGTGTCTTTGTATAGGGGGGGTGAGGCGCCTTCACGGTTTGCAGAGTAGGACGAGCTTGGGGTCGGGGCACTAGCAAACAGGAAAGGCCAGGGTGCTTGAGGCCTGCAGTGCGCTAACAGTAAACAGGAGCTCTCACCTGGCGCTCCTTCTGAACCACCAGAGCAAGCCCGTTCAGCGGTCGGTGCTGGCACCGCCTTGTCAACCTGATGAAATGGGCCATGACCTTAAAATGTGAGGACGCTCACAGGGACTGACCAGCGGCCTCTCCCCAGGACCCTCCTGGCTAGAGGGGATGCACCTGTGGCGGCTTCTAGATGAAGGCGCCCAGGCCCGTCTCAGTGGGCCGCGGCCGGCCTGGCTCCTGACAGAAAATGCGCCTCGGCGAGTTTATCAGAGCGTCTCCTGGTTATAAGGGCAATCATCGGCAGAAGCAGGAATGGCCCCTCACACTCAGAGGCCTCAGAGCAGAAGGCGCCCGGGAGGTCAGGAGAGGTGGCCTCTGCCAGGTGCCACCTGAGGGGAGCCAGGATGGAGGGGCGTGGAACATGAGAGAAGGGCCTCTTCCCGCTCCTCCTCCAAGAGGGAGCGATTCCCAAACAGCGGAGTTGCTCTGCTTCTGCAGGGAGCCCAGAGCGGGCCCTCCCACAGCTCACTGAGCACGCTGACAGGGACCTGATGCCCCTCCCCTGGGTCACACTACCATCGCCTGATGGGGGGGTCGCCCCTCCTTTTCCTCCATGAGCGCATCTCCCTCCTCTCCCAACCTGCCCTTGCCTCCTGCCGGCTCCCCTTGCCAACGTGGCCAGTCCCCCACCTCCCTCTCGCACGGGGTTATCCCCACCGTCCAGGCTGGGCCTCCAGGCTGCAGCTACCGCGGAGGGGGGGGGAACGCCCAGGCTGGGGCCGGCCGCCTAACGCCCGTGTTGCCCGTCTGCCCGCAGCCATGACGGAGGCCAGCGAGGTGACCATCAACCTGGCGCTCTTCGGCGCGACGCAGAGCGGGAAGAGCGCGGCGGCCAACGTGCTGCTGGGCAGCGCCGACTTCCCCAGCCGCCTGGCCGCACGCTCGGTGACCGCCGTCTGCAGCCTGCGCCGCAGCTGCCCACTGCACGGCTTCGTGCGCCGCGGGGGCCAGGCCACCGCCCTGCGGGTCCGGGTGCTGGACACGCCCGGCCTCCCCCACAGCGGGCTGAGCGCGCAGCGCGTGGCACGGGACGTGCAGGAGGCGCTGGGCCGCCACTTCGGAGAGACCGGCCTCCACCTGGCGCTGCTGGTCCAGCGGGTGGACGTGCCCGTGTGCGGGCGGGAGGCGCTGGCCGCCGTCGGGATGGTGCAGGTAAGGGCCGCGCCGGCACGGGGAGCGAGCGTGACCGGCTCGAGGAAGGGCCAAGCCTGGGGTGCAGGAGCGGCCAGGGAAAAGTCTCTCGATTTTCCGCCGAGTCGCTGTAACGGTTTCTGAAATCCGGTCACTTCTCAACTGGTCACTTCACAGCTGGGTGGAGAGGTGAAGGGAGAGGCTGACAGAGGCCACTCCGTGTCGGATCCCCAGAGCCGCAGCCTTGCATCTTCGCAAGCTTCCCCCGGCTGTCATACAGCCCAGCCAGGGCGACCTGATTGGAGCGCTGGCTTAAACCCAGGCAGCGCTGAGGGGTGCCCCTCCCCGCACTGACCTCCAGCAAGCGGGCATCCCTTCACCCGCTCAGCCAACACGGCATCCATCGAGCCCCGCACGGAGCCTGGTGGCTGGTGCCTCCTGTGTAGGCCCGGCCTGCCACCCTGAGACAGCCAGTCTGCAAGAGACAGATGAATCAGGATGGGTGGATGCTGGAGGCCATAGGTGGGAAGAAGAAAAACGGAGGGGAGAAATGGAGGTAGTCCAAAGATGGTGTTGTAGACGGGGCTCAGTGAGCATGAGCTGAGTTGTTTACTAGAGGTCACGGGCCCCTCAAATGCCCTGGTGAAGGATGATCACAATGGGGCAGTAGGGAAGCTGAGATCAGGATCCCGGGGTGTGTAGCAGGTAGGGTAGGCGGAAGGGGCCTCATTATCTAGCAGAAAACACCTGTTAGGGAAACACATTTCTCTCTCAGGGACACGTCTCTCTGGTGGGACAGTCCCAGGAGGTTGGGGGGCTGCCGTCAGAGGTAAGAGAACGTGCCGGGACCATCTCTAGTGTGCTGGAGATGGGCAAGAAGAGATAAGGATGTGCCCTTATCTAAGCCATATCTTTAACCCATTTACGGGGCCCCACAGGTGTCAGTGCAGTGTGATGGATGGGTGGGGGGCGGGGACTACAGAGACGTCCACGCGCTGACTCTCAAGGGGAAATCCAAGAGTCCTTTAGAAGGAAGAGATGAGCACCTGCGGAAGGATTCGAGCTGCTCCCTTCCAGCCACGAGGGGACCGTAGGGAATGCAGGTATCCATGAGAAACAGGCGTGTCTGCTAGTGGTCCAGCCTTGTGTTTCATCTCCGTCGCTGAGCTCAGTCCGTCTAGATGGGGAGCGGGAGCAAGGCTTGTGCAGGATACACCCATGGCTCCTGGGACATGCGGGTGGGTGTGCTCTATCCCAGCTAGTCTCGGAGACTCTAGTCCGGGCCCCCAAATTAACCAGACCTTGACAAGCATTCCTCAAGGCCCTCATCAGCACCCTGAGCGCAGAGAACTCACTTCTCCCAGCAGTTGCCCAAGCTCACCAAGCGGAGAAGAGAGAACAGGTTACGCGCCAGCCCAGAAGAATCTTCCTTCGGTTCCATCTCTGGTCATTCTGGTGCAGGATTCTTCTGCTTAACAGACTTGGCAATAAAGATTTGTTTCCCTTTTCCTGGTAAAGGTCTGAGGCCCTCAATGACAGGCATGCATTTTGTTTCTCAGTCACTGCGCGTTATTTTTTTAAATGGAAGAAATAAAAAAAAAAAGGCCGTATGTGTAATCACAAGAAACCAGCGGAAAAAATTAGGGTGACAAGAGTACAAAGAGGAGTCCTCATCATCCACCTCCTGCAAAATCAAGGACATGCTGTTCAAAAGCAGAGCCGAGAGGATGATGGCAATTAAGAAACAATGTGGAATCGAAGGAAACCCACAAACCTCCCCCAGACTCCAAAAGCCCCGCATTTCAAACAGTATTTCTGGTAGAAATCAAGGGGGGAGTGGAGGGGGGGGAGGGAGGAATGTATCCCTCCCATCGATGTAAGTTTCAAACCGCTTTTAAAATTCCTTTAAAGCCGCTATTAAGTAAACAAGTAGCTTTCGGCTGCGATGGAGGGATGTAATTCAGTAAATGCACCAGGATTTCTCGAGTCCTAACCTGACTCTCTCCAGATGTCTCCAAATTGTTGTCTTTGCTGGTTCTTGGCTGAGCCAGGAACGCTCCTTCCAAAGACTGACGTCTACATTTTTGAAGATGGATTTTCCCAGCTTGAGGCTCGAGAACTGTACGGCCATACCTTGACTGTTTCGAACACGGATGTGTTCCGTTCGTGCATGTCTCTCATCATTGTCAGTGCTGCCTGGCACGCAGCCCTTGCCTCCTACAGAAGCTTCCTGAAGTCAGTGCCTGGTTCAGAGACCAGACGAGAGCATTCCTTAACTGCAGAATGAGGGGGAGGGGGCCCCGCTGCGCCGGCTCTGGGATCTGTGTGAAGAGTGCACACCTTCCTGCACATCCTTCCTGAAGGTGGCCAGAGGTTGGTGGCCGACATCTGGATGTGCTCTCAGCCTGGGCGCAGCTGTAGTGTCTGGCTGCTCCGCAGGGCCGGCAGCTGCTAGCAGGAGCGAGGAGCTAGGAAGGGCCCCCGTTTGCAGGCACACCCTGGCTTTCTTTTCTCCCCTGGCTCGCACCCAGAGGGGAAAGGAACATTGCCTTCCCCTCTACTTCCCCCTTTCCAGGGCGCTGGAGAGGCCAAGAGGTCTGCAAGGCTGACTTCTCCCCGGTGCCTCCCTGCAGCCCCTGTAAACCGCTCTGTCTGTGCGTGTTTTACAGAGGGGTCACTGCCAGCCAGCTGTGATCCCTGGAGTGTCTCCCGAAGGAGTCCTTCCACTTCACCGACACCAGCCCCATCACCGATGCACAGCACAGTGTCAGGGAGGCTAGTGAGTCAGATCCCTGGTGTTGGGCAACGATGGGAAGGAGCCAGCAGATGGTACCTGGATGGCATGTGATAAGTCTGCACGCCCCACGACGCGGTGGATGGGAACAGATACGACCGTCACCGTAAAGGAAGCAAATGCAGGAGTTGTCTGGATCTGGATGTTCACAGCCTCCGGTATTAGTCTTGAACCCTCAGGCTCCAAGCAGGCACTTCTGTTTCATAGTCAACCACGTGGCTATCAATGTCCTCAGTGGGGGTGTATACAGAATGCAGGGCCTGAGAGTCTCATCAAAGGCCCTGGCTTGGTTGAGCAGTCAAACTGAACTGAGAGATCAAGTTCCAGCTATGTGACTACGAGGGTTACTGAGACGCTCCTGGCACCAGCCCCGACTTGAGAGATGGGGTAAGTTTAGCCGGGGTGTCTGAGGATGCGATCTGAGAAACGGCATGTGCTTACTAGCGTTGGGCCTGACAGGTGGCGGCCTCACAGAAAATGGCCAATAACTACCATCATGATTGCTTTTATCATTCTCGTCACCACCCCGGCTGGGATGGGGACACGTTCAGTGGACAAGCAGAACGTGTGGCGGAGGTTGAGAGCAGAGTTCTGGAGAAGCCAGACATGAGCTCTAGTTCCTGGTAGCGTACTTGCACTGTGGCCTTGCACGTAACGTCTCTTGAGCGTCAGTCTCTTCACGGGCGGACCGGGCAAGAGGATGCAGGCCCATCTACTGGGCTCTGCCTTAGCGAGGAAGACGTTTTATCAACAGCACCAGATTCTGGCCGCAGGAAGTACAGGATAAACAGGAGCCGCAGTTTTATCATCTGCCCCTGTGTGTCTTGTCCTAAAATGAGGACATCGTGTTTGCAGCCCTCTTTAGGGTTATCCCCACAGGCCTTAGAAGAAAAGACGAGTGAAATCGAGCTCACCCAGCTCTGACTCAGAACTAGAACCACCCTAGAACTCTGGGAAGCAGAGTCGCTGGTGGGGAGGTTCAATGGAGAAGGCCCCGTCCAGTGGGAAGGACTTGCCCCTGGGAGCCGGGGACCTCTGCTCCAGGCCCTGCCTGCCAAACAATCAGCTGTGTGGCTTTGGCCAAGCCGTCTAACATCACCAGGCTCAATATCCTCTTCTGTAAAATCAGGCGGTTTGGAAAGATGATCTCGAAGGCTGACAACGCTGAATCCAACCTAACAAGGTCTTATCGAGTCGCTTTGGCTCTCTGAGAAGGAAAATGTGCTGCTCTGAGTGGGATGAGAGTAAGGGAATAGCAGGAAGGATAAAGAATGGTCCTTATTGTCCTTCTGCTCCCTGGTCATTTTTTTTCCTCAGTTGATGTAATCGTTGGCTTTTTTGAAAGTTTCCCCCTAAAAAGTCCAGATGCTATGATTTCATCAACCACAAACAAATGGGGCAGGGCTGGTGAGGTCCTGGGAAAATGAACATAATTCCTGGAAAACACAGTTTATATCCTAACTAGCTGTCCCAAAAGGACTAGATGGACTCACACCCATTAACGCTCTGCAATCAAGGAGCTCACGGCAGACGGTGAAACCTCCATCGAGCTTAGTAGTGTATTTAAATTATTAACACCAGATAACGCGCATCATCTTGCTCTTGCATCTTGCTGCGAGGTATCAATCAACCATGATTACTCTTTCTCTGGGTCCGCAGAGAACACATTTGGCCACTAACATGATGACTGTACACCAAGTGACACGACTTTCAAATATTCGACCACTTTCCAAGCCAAAACTCAGCCTGAAGATTATAAGCTAAACCAACCATTCTCCTGTGTTTTTGGCAGCCAGTCAAAAGTGCAATTTCTCTCGCAGCTCGGGACATGAGCGTCCTTTCACAAATAATTATCAACCTACGAGAACTTCCCGGTGGCTGCACACATGGGCTCCTACGTGGTGCCGAGCTCACAGACCTATTATCCGTGGGTGCTTTGGCTAATTTTCCCTGCGTGACATGACGACGGCGGACTGTACAGGCGACGTCTGGCGGAGACAGAGAGGAAGAGTGTTAATGTTACAGCACGATCCAAGGGACAAAGTCTCGCTACAGTCATAGGCGAGTATCACACCCTGACTGCAGTTAAGCACTCACCAGCCAGAGAAGAAGTTCGTGAACTCAGGGTCTGTAGATGCTCAGGCAAAGAGTGAACTGAGCCAAAGCGGTTTATTGGGGCATGAAGTTTGATGATGATGATGCTTTAAAAGTCTTTCGTGGCCTACAGTTGATGACAACATCTAGACTGGGAGGACAGCGCTCAGGTTGGGGGAAGGTTAAGTATTGTCAACCTATTACAGTACAACACTTAATACAGCTATTAAGCAACTATCATTAACTGGTATTAAACATTTCCGGGTTGTGGAAATCCATATAAACACATCAGCAAGGCCCTGGCTGAGGATCAGAACTGGGTCAAATACAAGCCTTGAAAGACAGGAGCGACGAGGGGAATAGTGCTTGTGCTTGTGTGGAAGCGGCCTTAGCATGCTACGATTCCCAGCAAGGCGCCAGCGCGCTCCTCACTGGGGATAGCTTTTTTTTTTTAACCCAGATTGCCTGGGTGAGATCATGATCATCAAGGCATCTTCACAGGCCGGAGACGTTTCCTAGTGGCTCCAGTTCCTGCTTTGCTGCCTGCCACAACCCCAGGAAAAGAGCGAGCATACTTCCTATCCTAGCACTTGCGATTACACCAAACTGAAAGTCTTTCTTCCTGTCCCTCAGCCTCAGTTCCTCCCGAGAACAAAAGAGAACCTCAATAAATATCTGGTGGGTGTTTTTCAAATTCTCAGACCCGAGACCGGGCAAGGTGGCGCATGCCTGTAGGCGGCAGCCTAGGAAGCCACAGCCGGGGCCAGGGATCGCAGTTTGAGTCCCACCTGGGGCCCAGAGCAAGACCTAGTCCCAAAAGAATATAGCTGGGTGTGGTGGTGCACGCCTGTAATCTCAGCTACCTGGGAAGCTGAGGTTGGGGATGGCTTGAGTCCGTGGTACCCCGGGGCAATGAGAGCCTGCGGTTCCACGGGCAAAAACAGAGAGACCTAGTCTCAAATAAAACAACAGATTCTCAGACCTATTCCTAAAACTGCTCGTGGAAATGACCCAGGTATCTTTCTCCTCCCAGAACTCCGCTGCTATCCTGCAGTCCGTCAGCGTTTTTCAGCCCTCCATCTTCTTCAGTAAGTTAGGGCTGCCAGAACCAAGATCCCCACCTGGGTGAGCCAGGAGTTTCTGTCTGGGTTCCGGAGGCTGAACGTTTTACAGAGAAGTCAGCTAGGTTGTTTCCTTCCGAGGGCTGCGGGCAAAGGGTCTGCTAAGCCTGAATTTGCGGCTCGGCCTGAGGGAGGGGGCTGTCTAGTTCATGTGACCTTCTGTCTTCCTTCTCTGTGGAAACATCTCCATTTTAGGAGAGCAGCAGTTGAGACAACATATTGGACCAGAGTCCACCCTTGTGAGCTCATTTTAGCTAATTACATCTGCAACAACCCTTCTCCAAAGTCACATTCTGAGGTGCTGGAAGTTAGTACTTCAGCCTAGGAATTTCCAAGGGGTGGGGAGGGTACACATTTCAGCCATCACACCGCTGCTTGCTTATTCTGAAACTCTGAATCTTCTCCCACAAGAGAGGTTACAGAAGACTGAATATACGGAGCACTCTGAAGAGGTCTGCTAATTCTGCTGTGTCACTATTAGCAAAAATGTCATCTTGACATTACGAGTCCTTAGACATACAGAAGAGCTAATTCTTAAACTTGGGGTTCAAGTTCTGCTAATGGCAAACAGGAATAGACAAAGGATACCCCTTTGAAAATTACCTTGCAAAGTCTAGTAACTTTGTTAGAATACTTACTCCCTAATGTGCTTATCTGAAAGCATCAATTCAGATTTTCTTGAAACAGAGCATTTTTCCAAGAACCAGAAACTGACAATTATTCTATTGCATAGACAAATTTTAAGCATATATGAGGGAAAATTTTAGGTCTATTCCTTAAGAGAATGCTTCTAAATACAAGACAGAAACCGTAAGACTAGAGGAAAATCCAAGATCATGAATTACACAACAAAAGAGAAGCTCCACAGAAAAGTACAATTTTGCATCCCAAGGATTAACTGAATGTCAAAACTACTCAAAACAAATAAGTAAATCCCTCAGCCTTCTACCTGAGATGGTGGTTAAGAGGCTGGGTTCCAACTCAAGTCACAGACAGTTACTGAGCTACACTCCAGGCTTGCACTGCTAGACCTGGTCTGCAAAGAGCTCAAGGCAGAGAGGTGAGCGTGCAGGCATGCAGCGAGCTGTGACTGCTCTGGCCAGCAGTTAAAACTGGTGACCACGGTCTCAAGACAGCACTAATTCCAAATGCCTTCTCCTGTGTTCCTGAATTTTCATTAGACCTCTGTATCCTGATTCCTTCCTCCCTCTCACATTCTCCCCGTTCTTTCCTTTCTTCCTTTCATTACTTCTAGTCGCCAACATTATAACCACACACACATATACATTAACTCCACACTTGTACACGTTGATGGCAGCTTCCCGAACTGTTTTTCAAACTGCTTCAACCAGCTTATTTATTAATTCCTCTCCGAGGCTTTGGCCAACCTGTCCACCTATCAGCTTCTCCAGTCATAAAGCAGGTCATCAGAGGAGCTCCCAAAATGTAGTGTTGAACTTCGAAAGAGAAAAGGTAAAGTGCTTTGTAGATTATCTGGAGCTAAACGTTGGTACTTGCCACTTCTTTCTTCTGATTATTTGAAGACATTTCTTCAGATAGTTCTCGTCATGTCACTTTATATTTTTCTTGCTGTTATAAACTAGTAGCCGCTTAGGCGATGTTCTGGTAATGGGGGTGTTTGGAACAGAGGAATGTTAATTTACTGTCACTGTCATTATTTCATGTAACTTTGGAAATATTCAAAAGTCAAATGGCTATTTCTAGATGCCTCTCACATGACGTGACCAATTTGCCACATGCTGCTGCTTCTGCTTTTTATCAGCTTATTTTCACTAATCAAACAAGAATTTATTACATAATCAACTATTACTAAACAAAGGCACACCAGCATTCAGTGTTTTTCAGCAACATGAGAGGAAGTCATCCGATAAACTGGGTTTGATTCCAGGCATGTGAAGAGGATGAGAACCACTGTAATATTTTGTACTTGTTCCAAATCACCAAATGTATTTTGACCTTAGCTTTTCCATTACATGGCATCTGATTAATCAATAGATTGTAACCAGATTATGTAATTATAAGTCCTTAGAAGATGTTTTTAGCAATGATGGTGACACAACATTCCGACAAGAAATGACAATTCTGTTGGCCGAGGTTCCGTAACTTCAAAGATGTCAGTGCTTCTAACAGACTCAGACTGACCCACGGTGTAAATGTGACTACAGCATTTGCAGCAGTGATTCGACTCAGTTTGGGGGGGTGGGGGGTCGTGGAAATAAACTACAGCAGCAAAAATAATAGCAAACTAGAGCCTTTTTCTAGAAAGCCCACCCATGCCCCTGGATTGGATTTGATTCTATCATTTGCCCCAGTCTTCACTGCCTCTATCAGCTTTCAGAAGGGTAACGACACGCGCATCTGTGGGCCATCTATGTTGGACCATAAAAACATCTTTGCTTGGTGATGGGGAAGAGAGATCAAGTCAAATCGCCGTTTCGCTGCTTTTCTCTTTCAGGAACTCCTGGGAGAGGCTTGGGCCAATCACACGGCCATTCTTTTCACCCACGCGGAGAAAATAGAAGCGGCTGGGTTCGATGAAGACCAATACTTAGCGGAGGCCTCCGATGCCCTGTCAGCCCTACTGCGTTCCATTCAGCACCGCTATGTTTTCCGGTATAAAGAAGGACTCTCACTGGGTGAACAAAGACAAAGACTCTTAGAGAGACTCATGGAATTTATAAAAGAGAATAGTTACCAAGTGTTGACCTTTAAATAATGTCTGGAGCAAAGAAAGGATCACTGGACGCTGGAGTTGGAAGCTTCTGGCACGGAGGTGGCTCGTCAGGATCCCCATCCACCGCTAGTTAGTCTGCACTGGTACAACCACTCCAGAAAACGGTGAGGCAGTTAAAAAGAACAGGAAAGAGTCTAATTTTCTTACGCAAATCCTATGATAACAGTCATGACGCTTGAAGGCACAGTCAACGAAAACGTGTACATGTATGTCCTGAGAGACAAGCATGCACGAAAATGTCCACAGCAGTACTGCTCATAGCAGCTGGGAGCTGGCAACGATCACATCAGACTTGGCCAGCTACATGTGGTCTGTTCGGTGGACCAGACCACAGTGGAACATTATTACACAGCAATAAGAATGCACATGTATAACAGTCTTCTGCCAAGTACATGAAATGTCCAAAGATAATGCTAAAGAAAGCGGACACATATACATCCTCTCTGAATCCCTTTGCGCAAAGCTCAGAAACAGCCATCTCTAACTGCTGACACTGGAAATGCTGGAAGTCAGTGCCCTGAGCCGAGAAGGGAGCAGGGAGTGAGAGGATGCTCGGGCCCCATACCTGGCTGTGCTGTTTCTCATGTGGAGGCTGTTTGCACAGGCCATGCTCACTTGTGAAGATTCAGCAGCAAGCACTTCCAAAAGTTGAACGGCCTAGTATCCGTTATCCTATCCGAAAGTTCAGACTGAGTATCATCAAAAAGCGAACACCACGGCCCGCTTCACACCAGGCTGAGGCGTTACTAAAACTCGTCGGTCTGCTTCCTAGCTTGGAACACCTACCCTGTGGTTACTGTGATGACGGCACAACTTGGCACAAGGTGAAGCTCAGCAAACTCTGTTTTCCACTTTCTCATAACCTGTGGTTCTGGTCTGGCCTTGGAAGCAGAGGTAAACATCGCTGAGCCCTGAGAAGTGTGTCAACCGCAAGAACATGACTTTGGAAGGTCAGTCATGGTGGCTCCGCCACTGACCAAAGGGACATCACGTGGCAGCAGGAAGGTGGCAAAGGCCACTGTGAGCCCGGAAGGACAATCACCCCAGTGTGAAGTCCAACTGGATCGCATCTGTAATCACATGAATGCGTGCGCATTGTAGTTTAGGAAGGTCTTTCGCTAAGACACTGAGCCTCCAGCTCAGACCAGTCATTCCTATAAAGTTAACTTGTACGTTTTTTCCTGTGTGCATTTTCCTGTGCTTCTCTGTCCTTTCCATCAGGAACAGCATTACAGCTGTGGCTACTCTCCAAAACCAGTTCTCAAAAGTCAGCTTAACGCTCGGTATGGCCTGACCTCAGCACGGATGGCGTTAGAAAGCCTAGAACTGAGACTTAGGTTTCTGCACAGACTGCAACTGGAAGCCTGTCCCTCTCCTTGCAAACCACAGTCCCGCTCCCCTTCTAGCGCAGTGGGTCCAGGATGGTGGAGTGAGGCACTCCCAGCGCTGCACAGGGCTTCGCACAGGAACTGACACTCCCCGGGCGCTGGAGGCTTAGTTCGGAGCTGGGCGGCCGGCTGAGAAGCTGAGAATGCAGATTGGTAACGAGCAGAGCGGAAAGCGTGGGAAGCCTTGCGTCTTCCTGTGCTGGTCCACGGGGTATGGACTGACTGTCCTGGACACGGACATGACTGGGGTCAGCAGGGACAAAGGGGCACATCCCCAGGTCCGGAAGCCTGAGGCAGGCCCGCGCTGATGGCCAACAGAGGAAGGTGCCCCGGGTCCAGAGGAAGACCTCGGTGTTGCTCTGCCCTGACTTGTTTCTTTGTGTCTGTCCTGTTCGCATACATCCCCGAATGTGGTCGTGCTACAGCTCTGTTTGCAGTAGTACTTTGCTGCTCTGGGTTCACCTTTACTTACATCTCATCACCCCCCCCCGAGACAGCTCGTGCCAGCATAAAGCAGGGAACGCAGCTCCCGTCTCTGCACGTCCCAGCCATCACATACACGGCGCGTGCGCACAGAAAACGTACACATGCTCTGTCTGCTACAAAAACACATTTTCGTATCATGTTCTCTAGCCTATCTTTTGTGGTACATCGCTCCTCTCATCAGTGCGCCACAGCACACACTTCCATAGGTCAAAGGTCGGGGGAGGTGTGGGGGTGTGGTCATTCGGTGAAATTAACAAGATACAACCCTGAGAAAGGAGAAGTGAAATGCCTGCAATGTTCTCCTTCCTGGTCAAACTGCAGAGACTTTAGTTCTTCATCAGCTACTGGCACTGCTACGTCATGGGCTTTAATAAAAGAACAAAAACTAGTATGTCTGGTTCTATATATGATATAATCACTAGTTTGGGTTTCACTACTGAAACCTCAGGTCATTTGTTCCATGCCAAAGAATTTCAATTTTCAACTGAGAATAAACATTTCAACTACGTACATTAAGCATTCTTTAAATTACATCAGTTACGTACAGAATTGGGAAAAATTAACTCCAGAATCATAAAAGACTGCCAGAATCCTTACTCCCAAAACAGCATTAGTGTGAGTACACAGTAACTTTTGAAGTTTGTGTTTAGCAGTCAGCAGAGACTGGGGATGCTCTGGGCATTCAGGTTTTCAGAAAGATGACTGGGCTTCATGATGGCCCCAAGCCTTGGTCCACCAGAACGCCATGAACTTATTACCTCTTATAACTTGGGAGTCAGAATTATTTACCATTTTTCTTTCCTCCTCTCTTTTAAAATTAGATGCCATAAACGCTAATATAGAGCTAAATTACTCTTCGGGTTCTCTTTTGAACAATCTATACTCCTATCGCTAAGGGTGCATCATCTCTTTTTTTAGTAGCTCGAATCATCAGTCATCAGCTGAAGGCTGGTGAACCTGAAGCTCATAATTCCTAAACTACTCTTCATTGTTCCTACAATATCTGTAAGATAAGTGAAAACAGGCATTTGACATCTTAATACGTATGCATGCTAAGCTTATGGCTGTAGTTTCTTTTACTTGATAGTGTGAGGGTTTACGAAAAAGCAAAGTGTCTTGATCTTAGATGCTCTTCTAAAGACAGTAAGCTATAATCTTTTTTTAGGTACTCACAGAATCTGCAAGTCAGATAGAGTAAGAAATAGAGGTTACTGCTTTTACTGTCAACTCCTAAGAAACACCCCTTGCAACGCCATGCAGCGCATTCATGCTTTAGTCACAAGCCATTACTAATGACTTTGCTAAATGTAGAGTGAAAGCTCAGTGCATAGTTGGAAACGCTGGTCCTGCGGCAAGGTCCCCACACGCGTGTCTGGACGACTCTGGCAACGAGGGCAGCAAAGGTCAAGTCACATCTCCCAGATTCCAAGATGCCTGCCTCTCCAGTCTCAAGACCGGGTCACTCTCAATACTATTAACATACGCGTTAATAAGCCTGACAGAATGCTCCCCTGACAATTTCGAAGCAAAGGGGACATTGACAGGGGCTGTATGAGATACTGAAAACCCGAGGGCTTGGAATGTCACGCGTCACGTGCCTCAAGTGAAGCCCTAACTGCTTAGCTAGCTGACAGTGTCTAAAAGTGAAAAGAGCAAGAAAACAACCCGCTAATGTACACCCAGGCTAAAAGTGAAGTATCATGAAACAGGCCATTTCCTCCCAAACGAGAAGGGTAAAAGGCCCAAAGGCGAAGACGCAGTGTCTCGCCGCTCAACCGAGAACATAAGCCGGTAAAAGATCATCATCGAGTCCAGAAGAAGACGCGAGTCTAGTTTCAGATCTAGAAATAACATGAACTGAGCCAGCTGTGTCTTAGGTTGACAACTGACACGTGCATACTTTTTTATTGTCGTTGCTATTTCAGTCGCTGTTGCACCTTCCTTTACTTTATTCCACTGTTGCTCATCGTCTGAGCCCGACACACGCCCTTCCCTTTCACCTCGAAGGGCGCGCCTTTGTACGTCGCCACACACTCAGCGTTGGTGCAGAGATCAGGCTGGATCTGCTCCCAGATCTTCTTCTTGGGGTTCAGCTCCTTGTCAGGCTCTCCTGGTGGGGGAGAGAAACACAGAGCCAATGTGGTAAATACACGGCCACGGAGATGTCCACGGACTGTCTGAGCAGGGCTTTCTGACCTCTACAAGTGGCCAGATTTCAAATGTTTACCTGTAATGATGCTGGCAGTTCAGGTCCTAGTTGGAAAAGCCAAGGCTCGGCATTTCCTAACAAACGTTAAGGACGCTATTTTCTCCTCCTATGATAAATATCTGCACGGGAAACACGCTTCAGTGAGTTTACTCTCCCAATCACCGCAGCCTAAACAAGCGGATCGGTCCTGCGAGGGAAACTGGCCCGAGGGCAGCTCATGCTGCCTTTTCAGTGCCGGCGCACAAAAGCCGACGAGACTGCCGCCGAGCGCTTAGAAATGACTCCACGGCTAGCAGAGTCTAGGCACCGGGTCAGCTGCCTCGGTGCGACCGTCACTCTGGCTTCACAGCTGCCCCCCTGCTTGGTGAGAGGCAGAGAGAACACAACGGTGAGGACACAAGAGCTACAGCTTTCTACGTCCCAGAGCCACGTGGCTGCACACGGTGCACACAGCACTGGCTCTGTGTCAGGCGCGGGGAGACCCGGCCGAGAAGAGGAGATGCCCCAAGTCGCACGCTGAAGGCGGAGGCAAAGCCCAGACAGCAGTGCCCACGTCCGCTGACTCTCTGGGGACCAGTGCCTGGGAGAGCAGCGAACCGCCCTCCCCGCGCAGCGAGACGCACGCTGCAGTCAGAGGCAGCGCGAGACGGGAATGCTGCACCGCACACCGGGTCTGGGCTCAAAAACCACCGCTTCATCAGGCAACTCTTCTACTTACTGGTAACGATGACGCAGAGATACGTCTCATGCGATGATGCAGGGGGTAAAGCTTTAACAAAATACTTTAGCAGCTGGTGACGTTCACTGCAAGTGGGGTGAAAAATGACTTCAAGAAATAACGAAGACGAGTAACACGAGTAACAGCTCTCTCAAGCACCAGCGTTAAATAGAAAATAACTTGCCGGGGTATACAGAGAATATTATGAAAGTGTGGTTGAGTAAAGACTAAAAAAAGCTGTGTTTCCAAGCGTTCCCTCCTCCAAATGAAATCTCTTGGAATCACTTGCGAAAGAATCCTTTACACACCACCGAAACTAACTGTATGCCGTATCCTACTGCATCTCACTACTCAAACTGGTGTCTGTTCTCCTCTCACACATACGCAGGCATAGAAACGCTCAGTGAATGTGTTGCCCACGGCGGTTCTCATCTTTGCCAGTTCTTCGAATACTGGCACAGGACTGGCAAGACCATGAAACAACTGTCTCCCGGTGCACACGCTTTCGAAGAAGGCGTGAACTGCTCACTGAACATTGCATGTGCTATGGGAGCGCACGTGTGAAGCTAGAACCGAGAGGCTGACGAGCACAGAATGCGAGCGATTTTCTCCTGAGTACCTGAACAGACAAGAGAGAAACTGACAGACGGTCCAAGAGCTGTAAAACTTTGATCTTTCGCTTCGCAGCCGTTCCTCGGAAGAAACCATAAACCTTCTCTGCCTGCGTACAAGCCCGTGGGACGTGAGCATTCCCACGTCACAGAGGCAGCCAGCAGCTGACGCAGCCCTACAGGAGCCGCAGGTGAGAAGGGGCCGAGGCGCACGCGAGACGAGGCTTCTCGGATGGGGAGACACCGTACACTCACGAGCACAGAAGAGGACAGCGTGCGGCCGGGCCCTGCGGCCGCTGCCCCCAGCGCGCCCAGGGGACCACACACGCTGTTAATGCAGCCCGATGTCAGCGGAGGAACCTGAGCACAAAATGCAACGCTAAGCGGTGAGAAAGCCAGACAGCTAGGCAAGCGTTTCAGAGTGAAGGCTGCCAAAGCGCAAGACAGGGACATCGACAGGGAAAACCACCCCTGGACGAAGGGGCCGAGGCTCAGCAAGGCAACCAGGGCATCGGCGATGTGGCTTCAAGACTGAAAGGCTTTTCTACTCCTCACACAAGGGGAACGAAAACGACAGACCTCTAAGCGGAACCTCCAAAGTTTGCCCGCCATTTCTTCACCCTCCAATTCAATACCCAAATACTGGCAACGTCTTCCCAAGCTTCAACCATCAACCGTAAAATGAAGCAACGACTCCGGTAACTGTTCACCATGTTCCCCAACAATACTATCTGTAGAGAATAAAGCTGGCTTTCAATGAGTTTGTCGCCTCCATGAAAAACAACGAATAGCTTAAATGAAGTTTCTTTTTAAATGAATTCTATTTTCCAGAGAAATCTTTCACCATTCCTGTCTTATAATCTCCTTCTAAGTCTTGGCCTCCAAACCCTCATTCTCCTTCCCTCTCCCCTTCTTTGGGCATGGTTACGCAAAGGAGGCAAGTGATGATACAAACAGAAAGATGCTAAAGCTAAAACCAGCAGTCTCTGAAGTCACTAGCACATGCCAATAACCATCATTTGGAAATGCTCTCCATGCTGTAAGAGAACGAATGATTACAAGATCACTTTAGCCACATTCACTCTACACAACACACACACGAGGAGCAGGAACTAGTCAGAGAAGAGGTTGCACAGATACGAAAAGCTATGACCACCTTAACATCTGAAACCTGAAACACAACAAATACAATTTTCAGAGTCCTAGGCACTTGTAAGTCTGGGATAAAAAACAGGAAGTTCATCTTCATTAGGCCATTCTCAATAAATGTTTGTTGATGATCTGCTATGGCCATAAAACCCTGAGCACTATTTTACATTCCATTAACTGAGTTCTTGAACTATAATAAAAGCAACCATACCATTGGTAGTACAAAAATAAAAACTTTGCGAAAAGGAGGGCGTTATTTTTACAAGGCCAGTAAACAAAAATATGTGGCAGAAATGATCTTGACAAGAATGAAGTATTTGGGTCTGTTCTCCGAATACTATATGCTTGTGGAGTCTTTTTTACTTACAAATTTCTTCTACTTATTCATTAAGCGATGGATTGAGCTTTTATTCCAGTCCAGTTATTTTTCTAGATGACAAGTATGTAACCGTGTAAAACAAAACCTTGATTTCACAATGCTTACCATTTTCACGTCGGCAGAGGATAAAGTACAGTGTAAACAGATGATGACAAGTGTCTAGAGAAAAATGAAGCAAAGGAGGTGACATGCAGCTAGCTGTGGAAAGAGCCAGTGGCCCAACTGGAATGACAAAGGAAGAGTGAGATGAGACAATGAGACAGGCAAATGAGACAATGGAAGGCTGTTTCTAAGTCTTGGGTTTGTATTCCTGGCCAATGGAAAGCCTTTTAAGTTTTGAGCAGAGAAGCAATATGATCAGACTCACATCACTCTACCTGCTGTAATGACCTGGGGTGGGGGAGGGGAGTGGTGCGGGTAAGCAGGCAGATCAGTGGAAGGCTTCTGTATTATCAGATAAGAGATGCTGGCAACATGACTAAAGTGGTAGTGGTGGTGGAGATAATAAAACTGATGCAAGCTACACTCAGAAGGCACCAACCACCATGAGCAGCTTCTAGAGGAGAAGGTGTGTAAGAAAAGAAAAGCAGTTTAACAACCGGAAGAATGGAACTGCTGTCTGATGAAGTGGAAAGTACCGCAACAGAAAGGAGTTCTAGGGGACGGGTTGGGGTGGGTATTCGTCTACCTTAGGGCATACTGATGATAAAGTTCAGCGGGCACCTGGATAAGTGATGGAGGAAGCATCCAAGGAAACGAACATTGAAAGGAAAAGAGAAGACCAAGGACCGAGGTCTGGGGCGTTCCAAAGCTAGGAGGTCAGGGAGGGAAGGACGAGCCAACAGAGCTGCAGAGAAAGCAGCCGGGGAGGAAGGGAGTTACCAGGGAAGTGTGGGCCAGAAGCCAGGTTAACGCTGGAAAGGACTGAGGCGCAGGCATGCGTCTGCGACAGGGAACAAGTGACAATCTGGACAACCGAGCACTCCTGGTGACTAAAACGGGTGTCAGAGAAGACAGTCAGAGACCAGCTCTCATTATTTACTTTTAAAGAAGGAATGGACCCAAAAGTTAAACACGCCCACTCGCATGTTTGCTTTGTGATTACCCATTCATTTACATTTACGAAGAAGGCTTGCCATCAACAGAAATCGCATGTTGGAAACCAAAACAAGAAGTTTAAAAAGTCTAAATGCAAATTCTCCTTTTTGTCATTGGACAAAAAGCCAGTATTTTCTCCCAGTTGTAATTCTACTTCTGAGTTGCTTTTCGCCTTAGGGAGCAGCGACCATACTTAAATGCTAAAATGTACAGCTTCACACCTTTAAAAAAACACAGGGTGGGGAGGAGTTTGGGTCACTGTTACAGACACATTATTTGGCATCTTCTAAACTACATGGAAGTTTTGGTTTTGTAGTTGGAGAAAACGGTTCTTAAGTGCAAA
The DNA here is from genome assembly GCA_004024945.1 of Uropsilus gracilis. Classification (NCBI taxonomy): domain Eukaryota; kingdom Metazoa; phylum Chordata; class Mammalia; order Eulipotyphla; family Talpidae; genus Uropsilus; species Uropsilus gracilis. The sequence continues at coordinate 29,304 of PVHY01011932.1, forward strand.
AGCCTTTTTAAGGCAAAATAGCAATTCAAAGGGCTGAGCCCCAACTTCAACCGCTAAAACGTACCTAATACATAGAGTCCATGAAATGAAAATCTCACGACACTAAGTACATCAAGCGAACATCAAAATGTACCGGCAGACACCTACGGTTTAAAACGTAAAACAGATGTGGAAAATACAGCACGGGTAAACCACAGCTCTCTCCGGGAAAAGAGAAGAACAAACCGTTAGGCTAACGGTCTGGTGCACTGTAGTGGCTGCTATTTCCTTTCAGATTTACTGCTACAGCAGCAGTAACTGACGTGGAAGAACAAGCAGATGAGTATTAACAGACTCCATGTCCCAAAATGTATCAGTTACTTGATGTCATTCAGCTGGGCTAGGCATACTCTAAGTGATGAGAGTAATTCCAACTCACAGGTAACTATAAAGTAAGGCTTCCCTTCTTCCACGGAGAAAACTGTTTGTATTAATTAGGGAGAAACAATCTGACTTTGGAGCAACGTGAAAACAAACACGTTATATTCAAGTTATGGATACAACTCAGTTGTCCATGGACGGAGGAGTAAATTAGCATGTGTGTATGGGGGGGGAGAGTTGCGTACACCACACATTTATAGACACACCACACACACTCTGGAATACAAGTCAACTATAAAAAAAAATGAACTTCAGCCATTTATGACAACATGGATAGAACAAAAAGGGAAAATGGTCAGGGAAACGAGACGATGTTACAACTATGTGGAATACAGGGAAACAAAAACAAAGGAAGGGTCGCACAGAATAAATCGGTGACAAACTGTAGAAATCTGACATAGAACTGAGCCCACAGGAGGGAAAAGTGCGGAGGGGCTGCAATAAACTAGGCTATTCGACCCTGGGGACCTTATGGTGGTTGTGGTGTTATCTCAAGAGGTGAGATACCACCTCTGAATCCCGTTCATTGCTGCAAACCCATGCGATCTCACTGAGCAACTAAAGAGACTTTTTCAATTTACTCAACAGTAACATGCAGATGGTAACAACAGATTCAAAGGCTCAAGTATTTATTTACATATTAATTCTAAGAGACACAGAAATGAAGGCTGTCGCCAAACTTAGAAATGAAAGAACTCTGGCACCTCATTAATGAAAGCCTAAATTAACTTGCAGCAAATAAGGAAACAAAATGCTGCCGAATGACTATTCAGGCAATACTGTTTCAGCCTTCTATGAAATCTAGGTAACCCTCACTAAGCAAGTAGCTCTAGTTTGAGGACCTTCACTTTCCAAATTTGCAAAACAGTCAGTGAGTCAAAAGTAGATGATTTCTTTTAGTTACAAAGAACTCTAAAATTTGGTAAAAAGCAAACCATGCACTAAAAGCATTTTTTAAGGCAAATATTAGTAAGGGAAATTAATCAGACTTTCATTTTGTTTCTTACTCAACGCATGCTGAGACATAAACAGTCTACGTTTACTGTCATTCTACACCAGCCCAGTGCAGCGACTTTTTAATCGATGCAGCCAGGACAGTCCCCAGAGCCGGGGTGGCGGCAGTGCGCTGCTACCGCGGGAGTGAGGCCTCCTCAGTAGGGGAAGCAACGGTCTTCACGCAGCTTTGAGCAAGTTTTTGACTTGGCAATTTTCCCGAAACTATTACAGTTTCCAATCTACCCCAAGGTTCAAGACTTAGATCTGAATTCAAAGACATGAGTATGTGCTAAAAATACCTGTTCTTTAGCGTCATCAATTTTGATTAGAAAAGGGGAACTGGTTTTCAAGGAGATTAGCCCATATGTTCATGTGTATTTTCGCATATTACTCCAGTGCTAACACATGTTCCACTTAACACAAGGACAAGAAAAAGGCCTTAAAAATAATTACATTGACTCTGATGATAGTTCATTAAAACTCAGTTGTTTCTACAAATATGTCTTCAAATCAACTCTGACTTTTATACCTAATTCTATGTGCTACCCTAATTTGTGTTTTTTCCATTACTGTAGCCAGATGACCACCCTCAAAAAAAAAACACAAAAAACCACAATCCTCTTATTTCTATTCTTATTCTTTTATGAAAGAAATATTCTACATGTCAACTTTCCTTTCTCTTCTGCTTCAGGAACCTGCTTGAAGAAACCTGGTACACAGATGATGCTTCATCTGTCTGGCCAGTATTTTACAGGAGAAAACAAGCAATGGGAAATGAAACTTCCCTTTAGAGTATTAAAATAAACAGCTTTCAACTCACAGATTTTCTCTGTATCTTAAAGGAAAAGCACACACAAGACCAACTTTGGGGGTTGTGGGGGGGGTGGAAAAAGGTTACTGCTGAACAAATCCTCACAAATATGAGGAACTAAATTTTTGCCCATCAAAGTAAAGCATAGATATCAGGAAGCCCAGTAAACTACCAGTTTAGATAACAAAGGCATCCTACAGAGAGGCTGATCGCCATCTCTCCTGAATAAGCACCATCTATCCTGGGCAGGCTGACACCTATAAAAAGCTAGCCCCCAGTAAATCAAGCAAAAGGCTGTTGTAATTGCTAAACTGTGTCACATAAACTGTATAAAAGCTGTGTAAAAAATAAACCTGTGGCCAGTGGATCAAAAAAAAGCCGCTGTGCCCTCCTGCCCAAGAGATGGTCTTAATTGCAATCCTCACCCCTTCCCTCAGGCACCGCTCCCCACCGCAGACCGCGGCAGGGGATGATACATTCTCCCCATGTCTGAACTTCTAAACGTCTCTGCCTCTGTTACATTCTGAATTCTGAGTGACTGTGACAGTGATTTTGTCACACATCCATGTGCCCGCTACCAATGTCAAACTTCTACTTTGCAAATATGAGTATCTGCTTTTACCAAGGACAAAAAATGGGACTGATGCAACACAAACACTGCAGGGGTTGCTCTGACAACGTTTCCAAGGCTATCGTTAAGTGATGGCCAGTGACTACTTACCTGGGAAAGCATCAAAAGTAATTCTGTCTCCAGGGACAGAACCAGGAGGCGGGGCCAAGATCTCCACCTTCTCGGGGGAACTAGCACACATCACCATGGCTTGCGAGAGCACGCCCCTCATTTTCGCAGGCTTCAAATTACAGAGTAAAACAACCATCCGATTTTGCATCTGTGTGAAACATAAAATAGCGATTAAAGATATACAAAAAGTTTGGATAATCTAGGGTACATCAAGATCCAGCAAATATACTAAATATCAAAAGGTCTTTTTCTGGAGTATCTTTGTTTCTAAAATCTTGCTATTCTTAATTGAAACGATTTTAGTTTCTCCCCATTAAGATCTGGAACCAGGCAAGGATGCCCTCTCTCAATACTACTTTTCAACACAGTTCTAGAGGTCCTAGCTAGGGCAATAAGACAAGAGAAAGACATAAAAGGAATGCAAAAAGGGAAGCTAGGGCAATAAGACAAGAGAAAGATATAAAAGGAATGCAAAAAGGGAAAGAAGTAGTGAAACTATCATTATATGCAGATGATACAATACTTTGTGTACAGAACCCAAAAAAATCCACAGAAAAACTACCTGAAACAATAAACCAGTTCAGTAAGGTAGGTGGCTACAAAATCAACAAAAAGTCAGTAGCCTTCTCATATGCAAAAAACCAGACAGAAGACGAAATTAAAAAAACCACTCCATTCACCATGGCACCAATGAAAATTAAATACCTGGAAATAAACTTAACAAAAGATGCAAAAAAAACTATACAAAGAAAATTATATACAACATTAAATTATACACAACAATAAAAGAAATAGAAAGACATCCCCTGCTCATGGATTAGAAGAATTAACATCATCAAAATGGCCATCTTGCCAAAAGCAAGCTACAGATTCAATGTGATTCCAATAAAAATTCCAATGTCATTTTTTAAAAGATAGAGCAAAAATTACTGAAAATCACATGGAATAATGAAAGACCTCAAATAGATAGCCAACGCACTCCTGACCAAAAATCGAGAACCCATGTATGGTCAATTAATTTTTGACAAAGGGGCTAAAACCATACAGTGGAACAGAGATAGTCTCTTTAGTAAATGGTGCTGGGAAAACTGGACTGCTGCATGTAAGAAAAATGAGTCTAGACAACTCCCTCACCCCACGTACAAAACCAATTCAAAATAGACACCTGCTCGAGAGGAACATGGTTCACCAAGCCACTGACAACTGTCCTTGGGGCCGTTTCTCCGACATCCACTTCTTCTACATACAAAGAATCTGCATCGGGGTGCTTTTTGGCAGTGACGATACAACCAATGCGCAGATCCAGGCGAGAAACATCTACTGGCTTGGAGTCCGCACTTCCCGCTGCTGACTGCTGTTTTTTTTCCTTTTTTTCTCCTAAAAAACATCAATGAATGGGCAGTATCAGAAGAAAAGCAAACATACACACTATGAAAAACTCCTTAACATCAATACTGGTTAGATTACAACAACGTGTTAAAATACCTTCACATAAATAACAAGGAGTAATCATTTGAAAATTTAGTGTCCTTGAAGCCTAACAGTCACGAGATGGCCCTTTAGAGAGCAAGGACCAGTTCCTAAACCCCTGCAGAAATGTCTTTAAGATTTTTACTGTAGTTACTAGAGCAAGAAACCCCATATTCAGAAAGAACACCAGAACTGCAGCTAACTGATAAAATGATCCGCAGAGAACGTTAGTGTCACCAGTAAACTGTTCCTCTTATCAGTTAAGTACCCTGGCAAGTATATACTGAAGTCTCTATTTCTTAGATATCCCTAAAGGTTTATGAGGTTGTAGGTTTATATACAACAACTTCTCGAGAACATATTATTCTGACTGAATTTTAACAATCAATCCTATTTTTATATATAAGCTGATACAATAACTGATAACCTAAGAAAACTTTAGCAAATCAGTCAAAAATGCAAGCTATAATGATAGCTCACATTCTCCACATTTACGTTAGTTTCTCCAGCAGAAGAAAGTACAATCAAAATAAAACAACCACCTTTCAATATGCAGAGGTAAAAGAAACTGTTATGGTTACAGGTCGTTCTTTCTCAATTCTACCTTTAATCTTTGAACAAGTATTTACTGAGATTTAAGACACTAGAAGGAGGAAGGTGAGTGGTCCATGCGTTATGGCACAGGAAAACAAGAAAACTACATGAAGAATATGGGATACACAGCACACACACAAGACTGAAAAACAGAGAAGGGTAATTCTGCCTCGAGGGGGGAGAGTTATGTGGAACAGCTACTCACAATTCGTAATTTAAAAAATAAAAGGTAGAGCTATTATTTAAAAAGTTGGACAATTTTAAGCTCGTTAGCTAATATGTAAAAATACACTTTCTTTGTAACAAGTTAACAGACTTTTCAATGGTAAAAATATCCAAATGACATTGAAAAATATATCTATACATGTCTAAAATTACTAGAAGAAAATACACCAAAAGTCCCAATAGCAGAGGTCTTTGTGTCATAAAGGATATACTTTCTTCAAAAACTACAGTGTAACAGTATGATATATCTTTATCCATGTTTTTAAAACGTAATCTACTTCCTGGCACCTGAACTCCTTTTCCAGACACGTGGAACATCTAACCAGCACAGTGCAGAGGTGACTGCAAATACTAAAATCTGTACCAAGAACTTGTTAGTCAAAAGGGACTTTAGAAATGTCTGCCCCTGAGCGCTGTTTCTATGGAGCAGTGTAGGAAGACTGTCTGGGCACCACAGCGCCTGGAGGAAAAGAATTTCAGGGTCTGGCAAATCTAGCAGTAAAACACCCCGGAACCAACCCTCTGCATCAGCAACGCCCACTACTCCAACACCTCAGGGTTAGCAACATGGAGGGAGCTATTTATATTTAAATTCAAATAATGAAAATGTCAGCTCTGCAGATATATTCCAAGATATATTCCAAGCCTCAGTTGCCACGTGCAGTCCTTGGCTGCTGCTGGGTGACGAGACGCACCCAAGAGTTCCACCGTCGAGAGTTCCAAAGGACGGGAGTTCTAGACCTGGAGCTCCCATAGTGCCCTCCCACCCAGAGGACGATTCTGCTGCCAACGAGGCCAGCAGGCTAACTGAGCCTGCACTGGAGTAGCAGTGCACTCCGGAGAACTGAGCAGACTTCACCAAACCTCTAAGCACAAAGCTACATGACTGTTCTGAGGTTACTTCTCAATACATTTAACAAAGCGGAAGAATGATAATGACATGCCTTCACTGTACCCATAGTCCCTAGTGGAGACGTGATACAGATGAGGCTGCACAGCCCTGTCTACCTTCCACTGACAGAAGTTATTCATGTTCACCGAAAGGAGGCGACACGTTCTAGATGCAGACCTGGCTTATTAGCTGAGCTCACAAACAACTCAGCCAATTCAGGTTTAAAAAAAATGTAAATGAGTGTAATACGAGAGGCATGAATAATGAGCTGTGTAAGCCCCCTTTTAGACATTCTCTGGGTACATAAAGTAAGGAACAAAGGAAAAGGTAGTAAAAAGGAGTCAGATGAAAGAGCACTGCTAGCAAGCTGAGGAGAAACTACAAAATATGAGGGTTTTGTAGAAGATCATCACTCAGATTAAGGTAGCACCTAATAGAAACAAGGAAAGAAAGGTGAGCGTTAGGCATATTTTATTAATGGGGATGACAGGACTTAGCGGCCAATGCTCCACGAAGATCTGAGGCAGAAGGAGAGTTAAGCTAGAGTGTTAAGAATTCTCGTCTGGTTGCCTGGGCTGAGCCTGAGGGATTCCTAAAGCTTGAAAACGCCCCCACGTCTCAGTGCAGACATTCCACTTTGATTACAACGTCCTCTTCCTGTCTTCACAACTGGTTCCAAGCTGGCTCTCTACCATGACTTCTTTGAAACTGTCTTCCAAATACACGCTGAAATTCAGTCATCCCAAACGACAAGTGCGTCCCTCCACTTTATCTCTACCGCAACTTCAGTTATGCTGTTCCCCGCCTAAGAGGCCACCCTCTCACTCCATCAACCCGGGCGTCAACCAGCATCCATGAGGCCCAAGTTTCTGGGTTCCAAAATTATTCATGATTTTAATCTAGTTCCTTAGTAGATGAACCCATGCCCCTAAACTATATACCGTATCACAAACTAATGCTTTCTCAATTAAAAAACTCCAAATCCTGAACTTAATTCTGACATTGTCAAAAATGTTGATGCTGCCAGGTAAGAGTCACTAAGCTTAATGATCTAAAAATACCTTTCTTGTCAGCTTTCTCTTTCACCTTCTTTTCTTCTCTTCCTCCTTCTCTCATCTGTTCTTTGGTACCAGAAGACACGGTTGTTACTGGAACAGACTGCATCACCTTCTCAGAAACCCCAGAACTAGCTTGTACTGCAGCATCAGATGGGATTGGTATTTGTTTCACTGACGCAAAAATGAAATGACATTTTTATTAAGCTGACAATAAAGACGAAAATAATAAAATTGGGAATCACACAAAACAATGTTTTTCATTTTTTAAAAAGAATGCTTTTTGAAACAGAAATTTACTAAAGATGATCAAGTCTCTACCTGTATATGACTGCAGAGAGATTGTCAAAGAATTAAGGATATGTCCATCTTGATAAAAGAATGCATCATTCTCATTTAGTCACCAGTGAGTCACGTGACAAATAACAGCAATAATGCTGAGCATTCACTATGGAATTACTATGTTGCAGGTATGTTTCAAAATGCTTCTTATGAACTAAACTGTGCCATTCAGAAGCAGCCTGTGCAGGAAGCGCTACCCATATTCCCGATACAGATGATGAGCCCGAGTTCTACAGAGGCAGAGACATGGGCTCATCACCCTGACAGCAGCAGAGAAGCAGCTACAATGCAGCACTGTGAGCAGAAGCTCAAGCTCACAGCTGACAAGATGGCACATTTTCCACTCAGACTCTCTCCTGAACCGAGCAATCGCTTCAGGTTAATTTCTGTATCCGACCCAATGGAAAAGAGCTCGACTTGCCCGTTTTAACTGTTTCAGAAAACGAGCAAATAAAATCACATCAGCAATGTCAAACATCCTCAGTTATGAAAATATACACTCGAGTGAGGGCTTCTGATGCCACTTAGATTCTGGCCAAAATGCAGACCAGTTTACTGAGGTATTCTGAAGTTTCTTTCAGTAACATGAAGCTCTATCTAGCCCTAGTTTATGTCTCTGCGTTAGAAAAATTCAATACTTTAACTCAAACCACTGACTTATTTGACCATTTCATAAGACTAATGTTAAAATGTTTGTAGGGCAATTTTCCAGAAATGGAAGAAATCAAAAGCAGTTTTACACTGCTACCATATTAACTGCTGGTTTCTATACCTATATTGTAAATCTCCTAGTATTGGAAATATTAATTAGTATCAAACTTTCCACTGACAAATATTCTTCTTAGCTGATAACTATTGATTAGCCACAACTATTGCTTTTTCCTTACTTTCATTTATCTAAGAGTAGAGTTTATATTCTAGTATTCAAAGTAATTCACTGTCAAAGCAATGGTCAAAGAGATGGTGTAAGGGAAGCTTTCACTATATCTGGGGCACCTCAATTTGCCTTGAAAGGATTTTTGACAAGACAGTCAATAGCATATCAGTGTAACACTATGAAACCGTAATAGACCATTATTTTTATATCATAGTCATGCAAATTTAGCTAGAAATCTTTAAAATAATTAAGAATGTTTTAATTTTCTTTACAACACAATAATTCAAATGATAATGATCTGATTTGAACATGACTCAGGGCAAATTAGGATAAAATGCTTAATGCATATGAAGCTCTGGGTACCCACAAAACTTAATGTTAAAAATGTATTATGGCTTATTTTCAGTAACTACTGAACAGGAACTGTAATGATCAGCCTGAAGTAGAAAAGAGATGAAAAGCACAGATTTAAAACACAGCTTTGCCACTTTTTGCGTGATCTCAGACAAGGGCATTGTCAGAGTACATTTTCTTTTCTATAAAGAAGATGAATCCAAAAGAAACACTGCTTTCAGGAAACAATGAGAAATCATAGAAGGTGCAATTATTATAATACAAAGCAACTGATCATTTATATATTTAATCACCTCCATTCTGAATTTCTGCCTGAATTAGCTCCTGCTTTAATTCTTCAATTTCCTTCTTCAATTTGGCATTTTCAACTCGCAGTTTTTTCTCTTCTCTCAAAGTTGCCTGCAAAACTAGTACCAAGAAAATCCAATTTACCAATGGTTTAAAAAAGTCATTTTAGTAATGGGAAGGAACATTAAGAATTTTAGCAAGAAGAATAAGAAAATTTCTTTACCGCTTTTAAAAAAATATATTTGGGAAAAGATGAGAGATCACAAATGGCGTAATTATTATAATACAAAGCAACTGATCATTTCTTGAAACACATAAAAAGTAATAATTACAACAGTATTTTAAAAATCAACCCAACCCAAATTCTATAAATGGAAATTAAACATGATATTTTTGTACATAGGAAAGCAATTCCTTGGTAAAACCTAAAAGAAATATGATAGAAAATATAAAAATTTCAGAAAACACCTCCATATAAAGTAATACAAAAGTATTACATGTCTCTTACGTAAGACTGAGCACATATTTATGAGTTCATATTTCACCCAGCTTTTATTTCTAACGCTGCACTAACTTAAACATAAATCTTCCTTTAAGGTCTTGAAATACACTTTCTTTTCTCTGTATACCATATACTAACAACATTAGTATATTAGAATATTATTTCACTCAAAATTAAAATACTGAAAGACTGAAAATTATCGATGATTAAGTATAATTTGTGTGGTAAACAACCTTTTTTTTGTGGTCAACGTATGAACTCATTTTACCTATCTCCTTAGAAAATTTTTAAATTGCTTACTTGCTTTCTCCTTAAGAAGAGCAACTTGCTGCTTAAGAAATTCAATAATTTGATCTGCCTCTGCACCCTTCTGTTCCAGTCTCTTCAGAACAGCATCACTGGTAGCCATTTTTGCAAAGAAACGGGAGAAAATCCTAAGTGAAGAAATAAAAGTGGTAATTTACACTGTTCAAGGGCAAATTTTACTGCACAGGAGACTGAAAAAGCAGGCTGAAGGAACATTTTCAACTGTAACAGAACAGGATTACACCTTTCCTATGTAGAACAGCAAGTCCAAATGCGGAAACATTAAAAAGACTAACCCCTATGTCTGTTAAGACATCACTTTTTTCCTTAAAGCAAGAAACAGGCGATGTAGCCCATTTTAGGTTTTAAAGTTTTGAAGTTTGAAAATCAGACAGGAGCGTTGAAGAGGAGGTCCACTGACCTGTGCCCCCAAATAAAGAGAACTGCGGCACCTCGTTTTCATGTTACTTGTGCATATTATACATTCCTACAGCTTACTTATTAAAAACTTTAAGGAGGAACATGGGGAGTAGTAAAAACAATAAAAAGAAAAACAGCAATTAGGAAAGCATTACTACCAATTATTTAGCTATTCGAAAATGTTAGTTTACGTGCTGTGTCCTTTATAAAAAAAATACTGGCATTTTAACCGTACAAATTCCCAAAAATTAACAGACATCCTGTCAACATGTAGAAAAGTAAAAATAAGCAAATGTTCTATGATTAATTCATCATGTTAAATTTTAAACTGCCAAAGAAAAAGACAAGTACATTGACAAAAGGGTCAATCATTGACAAGATGACAAACTGCTCCTTTTTAATCTGACTTAACATTAATTTGCAATTTAAAGTATAACAACTATGCAAACACTGCTAAAGTGATCTGATTTTAAATAAATAATACATATGCAGTAAGAGGTAGAATTTTTCCGATAAAGAAAAAATTGAGATTCCTGGTTAAAAATGAACAAATGTTTTTGAATTCCAAATTATTGCGCAATATTGCTCTCACATAAAGAACTTTCTGAAACGCTGACCCTTTGTTAAAAGAAAACTAGCCCTCTAAAAGCTTCACATTAAAAATGCCACCACACTCGGAAGAGACGCCCACCAACGCCTTTGTCCGCAGCTGGCAGGGGCCTGGGGTCGGCACCCCACGGGCACCGGGTCAGGGAGGGCGGCCCTTAGCGCCTTTGTGTCTGGGGTGGGGTAGCACCTCTGTGGGTGCCAGTGGGGGGCGGGGGCCCCCCCTCCTGTCACATCCACTTCTAGCAGATCTCACTGGAAAGGAGAAAACCAACAATCTACTGACTGACACCCAGGAGAAAAGAAGAAGAAACAGAAACCCTGGGCATGACCGTCAGCTGGGTGAGACCCAAACTGAGCAAGAGCAGACCCACAAGACACGGCTGTGAGACCAGTCACGAAAGTGACCTGGCACAGAGCTTTGCCTACATCGTTTTAGGGGTCAAAAAAAACAAGGCCCTGTTCCAGAGATGACACCAAGGTGAACCAAGCGCCCTCCTCTCCCATTCGGGAAAGAAAGCCCCAGAAAAGGGGCTGAAGCCCAGCAATAAAACTGTAAAGCTCAGGAGTGGAGAGGAGTTGGACAAACCTCCTGCTGGAGTCTCTCCCCACCATGGAACCCCTCTAACACCGATGGCCCAGAGATGGGATGCCAACACCAGAAGCCAGAGCTCTGAAAGCAGCACCAGGGCACTGACACCAGAGCGGAGGAGGCAGCCAGCATGAACGAGGAGGCACGAATCCCAGCGAGCACACATCACAGGTCTGGAGAAAAGGAGACTGTCAAGTTCACAGCAGAAAATGCCACAAAAAAGGAACCTGAGCAACGCTACACACCTGTCCTCCAACAGGTCCCAAATGAGCTGGGACAGGCGACCTGCCTCAGAGTTATGCTCAGGAATTAAGCAGCACGGACCGACGGGTCACAGGAGTTCGGGTTCTCGCCCAGGAAAAGAACATTTACCAGATATCGGAAGAGATCAATGGGCCAAACAAAGAAAAACTGAACGTAAACTTCACCAACCAACAAATCGCAGAGAGAGAGGGGAGACGGAGCGACCAGAGGGGGGACAGGAAGGTGGGGAGGAGGGAGGGCCATAGATCAGGGGATCACTTAATGCACAAATGTGACAAAATAAAATCATTAAAAAATGACAATGATACAGTAGCAATTTTAAAAACGACATGGAAAATTAAGATGCTAGCAGAACAAGAAAATAGAGCTAGAAGGTCGATCTGGAGAAGCCATAATAAACTTGTTTTCCACATGGACTATAGTTAACAGTTCAAAAAACACAGAGGAAAAAACTGCAGAAATTGCAAATGAAGAGATCACTTCCTAAGTCCTGCCAACGTCTACCCAAGAGAGCAAAGAATATGAACTTGCTGCTCCTCCAATAGCAAAGTAAGTCAGAATTTTATAGGAAACACACAAATGAACATAGGAAGTAAGAAATGGCCACTTTCTTCGGAAATGTCAATAGCCTATTACAACACTCTTTTCACATCTATTCCAGTCTCATTAAAAAAATCAACATATTCAACAGGTGACATAAAATCCAAGTAAAATAATTAAGTACATGACTTGATGGAATTTGGAATTTCATTTTCCTGGGAAAGAAAAATTTGATGAGTACTAGTAAAGCCGAATGTCAAATTAGTTCTACTTTAGAAAAACCCTAGCAAATTACTATCTACACTGACTAAATAAGTAAATTTAGGCCGGGCACGGTGGTTCGTGCCTATAAGCTTCAGCCTATGAAGTGGCCGGGGCCAGGGATCGCAGTTCGAGTCCCGCCTGGGGCACATAGCGAGACCTAGTTCCAAAAAAAAATAGCTGGGTGTGGTGGCACACGCCTGTCATCCCAGCTACCTGGGATGCTGAGGCTGGGGATTGCTTGAGTCTGTGGTACCCCGGGCAATGTGAGCCTGTGATTCTCTGGGCAAACATAGCGAGATCTAGGAATGAATGAATGAATGCATGCATGCATGCATGCATGAATGAATGAGTAAATCAGTAAGTTTAAGTGAAGAAGTGTTTTTAATGAATTTACTAGTCGGTCCAGAAAATCCTCTCATAAATACAAACTGCACTATTGGAAAAATATAACCAAGATGTGAAATTCATGCCCTGCCTTACACAAATAACAGCTTCAATTAGTCACCTGTAAACTAGTCACAAAAGTGAATCAAAGGTGAATCTTGTAACAGATTCAAGGACAGAAAGTTTAGGAAGAGCACTGTTTCAAAGCACAGAAATAAGGAGCCTGAACTATTAAAGAATACACACACACAAGCACAAATACTGGTATTAAAAAATAACAAACAAAAAACCCTGAGAATAACATTCAAAATCATCACTATGTAAAGGTGTTAAGGCTAGGAAATATAAGACTTATCATCCCAGTCTTTGTGAAACCAAATGTTATTATCACCAACTGAAAACACAAAAACGATTACAGTTAAAACTGTAATAATTTCAGTGAAAACTGTAATAATTCCAGTGTGATGGCTTAACAACTTAGCTGCCAAATGACGACTGAACATCTTGTAAGAAAAGAATATAATTTTTTTTAAATAAAATGCCACTAAAAATTATATCTCACATATAAAAGGACATGATGGGTTACCGAAGGTAAGTCAAATGTATATACTTATCTTTCACTGAAATAGAATGTAATATATAAAAGGTCACCTAACTTTTAGATAATTTTGAGACTTTAAAGATAAATACCACAGGACAACAATATGTCTATATATTTTATATGTTTACTTAATTTATATGAGTACATTATAAATATAATTTACATATTTACAAATAAATGCCTAAAGTCGAGAAGCAATTTACCATTAAATTGCTGATGGCAAGTAAAACCAGAATTAAGAAATGGTTATCATCTGAAACATTCAACAAAAATGGATTTACTTTTCATATGAGAAACAAAACATGAGATATGCAGAAGGAAAACTGAAAACATATAGCCAAGAAAAATGTTAGTGGAAGCAAGTCTTAAAATACTAAGGTATATATAAAATACTAAAGATTAAAGAAGTCATCTCAAATTAAGTATAATTAGGAAAAATGAAGAAACTATTAGGAACAGCCACCTTGATAGATATTAACAGGTAGTAATCCTAATGTCTCTAATCTCTACCCAGTCATTTTCTAAAAACCTCACAATATTAACTTATTTAGTCATAATAATGCCAAAAGTATGTACTATCACTTCTTCTTATAGATACATGTTGAGACTTACTATAAAAGTAGTGAAATAAGTTCATGAAAAGAACATGGATTTGGAAATCAAAGAGATCTCCAATCAAAGCCTACCCTTTGCACTTCTGCACTTAATATGGCATGTGACCTTAAACAATTTACCCTCTCTGAGACTCAGTTTTCCCACTTGTAAATGATCTGACATAATTTGTCTGTATTATGGGGCTTGTGTGAAGCAAATTAAAATACCGTGAATATTATCCAATATTTTTGGCACATACCACCAAGCAAATTTGGTAAATATGATGAAGAGTCTAGATAGTCCTCACCCTCAAGCAGCTCACCATACAGTGATTACCTAATAACATTATTTTCTACATACTTAAGTATGATTTTTATGCAACAATAAAAATACAAATTAGTGAGTGATATCAAAAATGTGCATAATTAATTTTGATTTGGCTGTGCCAAATGTCCATTTCTTTGTGAGTGGTATATAGTCTGTGTGGGGTAATAATTATTAACATATTACAGTAGTTATAAATTTCATGTTTATAACTGTGAGAAGATAACTAAGAACTTCTTTTCCTAAGTTAGAAACGTTAGAATCATAAGACTTCAGATTACTTAAACAAAGGAACCACAAAGAAGGAATACTAAATGAAAAAAGCAGATTTCAGTAGGAACAGCTTGAAAAGGTCCTCTAAAGGCTCATGTAACAGTTCTCAGTGCCAGCTCAGAAGGCTGAACAGTCCACCACAAGCCACACATGCAATTTTGCCAAAGGCACACAAGTGGCAAGAATACCTAAAGGGAAACTGATTTGAAAGAAAGATGACATTCTTTAAAAGGAAAGGCTGGAGAGGAGAAAAAGTAAAAATTCACTAGTTTCTGCCCAATTTTGCCATGAACCTAAAACCACTCTAAAAAGCAGTCTATTAAAAAAATTCCACTGAATCACAAAATAAAGATCATCTAAATCCTATAAATGCTCTGCACTTCACTTAAAAACAAAGGCCTCATTTTGGTTATTCAATAAGTAATAACCTTCCAACAGCTGCCTTGAGTCAGCACTCATACTGTAGAGTGATATATCTGGTTGCCTATTTTAACTGCTACAGTTATCAATACCAACATTACAAAGGAAGCCCACTAAAAGAAAATATCTTTTGCTAGAGTCAGTCATTTCTCCTCCAATAATCATATTTTCTTGGCAAAATAAAACAGTAATGGTACAAAATACATTAGCCATTAACCTATGTCTATATGTCTATATTTTCTCTTCTCCTACGTAAGTAAAAATTTCAGAAATTTTATTCAAGATATATTAAATGTTTCCCATCTTGTGAGATACTTTGGACTATCTTCTTAGTCACTATGCGCTGATAAAACTTTTTACAAACACCCAAAGTCCTGTATTACTTTTAAAATTTAAAGCACTGTAAATAAAGGCTAGCACTTGCTGATTGCCATTTAAGTTTTTTAAGTTTTTCAAAAATATAAGGAGGATGCACACTTTATTTCAATATTTTCTGGTAAGCTGCATATAATTTTCATTAGCACTGACAGAAGAGTATAGATATTGTATATAGTATTTATTACAGCTAACAAATCCTAGTTGAATCACATGCTTAACAGGTTGTGTGACCTTGGTGAAGTTACTTAACTTCTCTATATTTCATTTTCTTAATTTATTTAATGAGGCTCTTTCACCTTATTTTACCTCCTACATCCTTGGCCTTTCCTTCTCCTGTTCTTTCCTTAACTTTCCCTCTAATGTTGATGTTCTTCCCAGTCTGGTCCTGAGCCCCAGTCTATCATAGGGGTTACAGCTGTCACCACAGAGCTCAGGGATACCTCTGTGCTCCAGATTAACACAGTCTGAAGGAAAATGTCTTTAAATAAAAGGGAAGTGTTATTACCACACTGCCTCTTATGTCACCTACCAGGTCCTAGAGATAACTTCAAGATCCCAATTTTACGTATAGTTGCTGAGTTTGAGTCACGAGGTTGGTTTATAGCCGTGGGCAAAAATGAACATGCTCTTTATGTCCACTAAGCATTCAGACAAATGAGGGTTAACAGTAAATAAGAGAAATTTTTTAAAATGAGGTTATGTTCAGGCCAATAGCCAGTTGCGTATTGCTTGCAGCCCAGACATATCTTCGAATACTCAGATCAGTGTTTATTTCCTTTTTCTGCGTCAACTGCTGTGTTCTGGTTTTTAATTTTACATCGAGTAACAGCTGAATTCAAAAAACTATGAAGTTTTTCAGTCTCAACCACTTTAATATGCACAGGGCTTCTCACAGATGATAAACCTTAATAGGTTAATATTTTCAGAGCATTTATTATTGACTGGCTAATTGCTTTATGCAGATCTTCTATAAATTATCTCCTTTACATGCAAAAGAAAACACGAACCAAAAATGTCTCAGGTCATCTAATTAACTGGCATATTACATACAATGCCATCCTTTTTGTTTTTATCTTGTCTTTTTTCACACAACGTCATTTAATCCTCCCAACTGTATTTATGAGATCACATTACCACCTGGTAAACTCAGAAATCATGACTTGACAACAGATCCACTGAAACAGCAAATGGAAAAGTCATGATTTTAACTACGGCTGATCATTCCAGCGCTCACACCATATTCATTTTTTTTTTTTTTAAAGTGTGTACTAAGCCCCAGGGAAATGGAAATGGCCACCCATGAATAGTCTTACATAAGAGCGTCTAAAGGAAGAACAGGAAGAATCTGACCCGCCATTTGGCAACAA
>PVHY01011933.1:0-46204 GCA_004024945.1 Uropsilus gracilis
AAAGCAGTGTGGAGGACCCTCAAACTAATGAAAATGGAACTACCATTTGACCCAGCAATCGCTCTTCTAGGAATCTACCCAAAGGAGATCTCAATGTGGGTACAAAGGGACACCTGTGCTCGGATGTTTATTGCAGCATTATTTATAATTGCAAGAACTTGGAAACAACCCAAATGCCCCAAAAAAGAGGACTGGATGAAAAAGATGTGGTATATATACACAATGGAATATTATGCATCAATTAAAAATGACAAATTCGATGATTTTCTGGAAACATGGATGTACCTAGAAGAAATCATACTGGCAGAAACAAGTCAGAAGGAAAAAAACAGAAACCAAATGGTTTCACTAGTATATGGACAACCAAATGAAAGTACACAACTGCGGGAGGGGACCAGCTGGAGTAGCCAGGGAGGGGAGGTGGTGGGGGACCCCCAGGGACCTCAATGAAGTGATTGTTGTGAAATATATATATATATGTATAAATTAAAATAAAAAAAGTTAAAAAAAATAAATAAGACTTATTTCTTGATATCAAGCATTGAGAGGTAGACTAAGGAATCACTTAATCACTGGGAGTAATCAATTAAAAGGAATATTAAGAGTGATTCTGTAGGTCAGTGATTCCCAAAGTGTGCTTTGTGAGAGAATCACTACATCTGAGAGGTTTAAAATATAGAATCTCAGATTTTCTCATTCCCAAATTTATATGGAGTAGGCAGAGGTAGGACCCTAGAATCTGACTCTGTTCAGTACATATTTCTGAAGTAGATCACAGTCCTTGAGGCACATTTTGAGAAACTGATGTACTGTTCATTATTCAAGTAATCCAGATTTTAGAAGCTACAATGTCTAAGTCCTCTTTTGCTACTGGTAAAATTCACATAGAGAGTGCTTCTCTCCTTTTTTCCTATCATTCCCTAGAGTTAATATGTATAAAGAAATTGGTGTTTCATCTCATTCAAGAAGAGGCAGGCATCTACAGGCTTTCTAAAATTGGCAAACAACCTTATTCAAAAAAAAAAATATATATATATATTTCTCTTTCAATGTTCTCAACTAAAACCTATTTTTGTTATTGCAGTCATGACCATTCTTACCACTACCCATCAACAATCAATAAGGAACTTGAAATCAAATTTAAAAAGTATATTTATACCCTGAGATATTTAACAAAAATCCCCAAGTGATCACATCATTGCAAGATGTCAGCACACCCGTACTGATGAGTTGGAGCAGGGATATCCAAACTACTTTGATGGCTATGTCCCAGGTATTAGTTTTATTGTCACACTTGGGCCATACTTAATATGAAGAGAGGATGATTACCACTGAGATTCTGGAGGTCAGCTGGTCTTTGATATTAAAACAATGTTCACTGCTAACATGGGGAAATTTGCAATGACAGGATACAAAAGCATCTTTGCAATGGTGAATTTTGTGGCATAAACATAAGAAAATCAGATGGTTTCATTCATCAGTGGAATATAGAAAATTCAAATAAAGGCTCAGAGACATACCTGTCATTAAAAAAAAAACATAAGAAAATAGCATATGAATTTTATGGTATAACCGTAAGCAGTAGTAGCATATGAAATGCTCTAAAGGATACACTAAAGCATAGTCTCCAATAACATGACATAATTGTGGGTTGTTTGGGAGAAGCAGCAGCAGAGACCAAATTGGAATGGCAGAGTAGGGAATTTGGAAAGTTTTTGAGTAAAGGCTTTCAGCTGACCACAAGTCAAACACAGACATAGATGGTAACAAGCTCTACAAATAGCAGCTGCAGCCACAAAGCAAAAAGCAGTTTGTATGTATGTCATATAGAAAGAACTTCTGGATGAAGATTTAGTTTTTGCTCTCTATGAATGTGGGTTACAGTGGCAGTGACATCTTTGAATAAAAGGAAGCGTGACATTATATAGACGATGCCATGCCACTACCTTCTTTTGTGAACGTTTGCTTATTCAATTTGTAATTCACTACTCTTCTAAAGTGAAAGGTAATTTGACATGAAGAAAACCATATTTCAATTTATAATACCTAGGAATCAGTAAAGGCTATAATTTGTGATTGGAGTCAGCTTATAAATTGGACTATATCTATATAGCTTATAGTATAGTCATCCCAGTAAATCCTGAATTCTGTGTTCAGAAAACATTAGTTCAAATATTTGCTCTTCATTTAAGATACTTAAATAGTTCTTGAAAATTTTATAACAATGTTGCATTATTGTTATCTTAATAAAAGACTAATGTTGGTTAGAGTAGCATTATGAACAAAATGAGATTGTCTGTGCAATCCATTTAGTTTTAACTAGAATTTTCCTTTCGACCAAAATTTCACTATCATTAGCATTCTATGAAAACCATTCTGGTTCTCAATGGAGACCTAAATCACAGAAACCATCTCTAAAGCCATCTTTTACCAAAACATTCAAGTTTAGTATACAGGTGAAGGTGAGATATTAAAAGAGTAGACTGAATTTGACAGGGAGAAGACTAGGATATAGGTAAGAACAAATTAAGAAAGTAGGGGCTATTAATTCTAAGATGGGAAAAATATTCTGAGCATTGCAGAAAAATTAAGCAAGAGGGAGGATTTTAGGTAAAGATGAGTCAGCCAATTGACCATTAATCCAGGAATGGCTCACAGGAATGTGAGTACAGAAGGTTAATTCTAGAGATGAGCCCATTGGAAAATATGAGGCAGGATATGCTGTAAAAATAGTAGGGTGATTTCAAAGAAGAGTCTAAGACACAGATCTCTCAGGGGCAGAGAAGCTGGTTAATCAATGGTGATAAAATCTTCAGAGATTTGGCTCACAATACATGCCTATGAAACACAAATCAAAGGACTGGAAAAATCATCTAAGGGCTTGGAATACAAGTTCAGAAATTTAAACACTATGAAACTAGAATCACCCAGGGCAAAAAAGAACTGGTAAGAAAACTGTGATAGTAGGAAGACCATTTCACAGTGAGGTTAGAAAACTCTAACATTGTAATGCTGTCCTTAGATAACTGGACATTTTAGTGCTTCTTACTATCCAAGTATGGCTGGGGCCCCCCTTGAGGTAAAATGATCCGACATAATGGCAGATCAGTACTGTTTCTGTGGTTGTAAAACTGTGAGTAAAAAATTTCACTATGGTTACTGATTAGAATCCAGCATTAGGATGTTTCTATGGAAATCTTCTCTCAGAGGAAAATCTCTGACTCTTGCTTATGACCATGACAGTGAATGAAGAAAGAAAGCCTCATACTTGGTGTGTCTCATAAATCTTTTCCACAGTATCTCAACAGAGCTAGTCACTCTAAAAGAAATTAGGATAAAATATAAACAAATGAATGAAGTAAAGCAAAACACTACTCAATACAGTCAATTTTATGAATATCTATTGTGCAATTGTTAGTTTAGGGACTAAAGCCATCTTTCCATTGAGCAATGAAGAATTAGAATGCATTGCTATCTACTAATCACTTTCACAGCGCTTTAACTCTAACAAACCCTCTAATTTCTGTTATTAATGGGTAAACAATGTCTATTCAACCAGTTTATAGTTAACTGCTCCTAATTACAATAATTTCTAAAACAACCCAAAAAACTTTATAAACTTTAAAAATTGACAAGTATATAGATATCTAGATCAAGGTAAAGAAACAATTTTAGCTCCCTTCCCAAGAGTCCATTAAAATACCATTAAACATATAAAAAGATACAATTAAGAGAATAATAGAAGGAATCAGATGAAAAAGATTTTAGTATGCTTCCAAAAGACAGCAGTTTGAGACTTGGAAATGCCAAGTTAGGGGAGAAAGTGAGAATGGAATGTGAGAAATTCATTGAAAACCTATTGAAGTTATCCCATCTCCATGCATAGAATCCCTAGTATATAAGCTTTTATTACCAAGGCAAAAACAAAACAGAAGTTTCTTCTCTAAAGAGAGTGAATGAATCATCTGAGAAGAGTTGGAGTTGCTAGTATGGCTGAGCAAAGTTATCCATATTTTGGAATTTGGAGTTCCCCTGAGCAATGGTTCCATGATATATGAGCTTGCAGGAGTAATACTTGGGTAGCAAGCAAGTTTGCTCAACCCCTAAGACTTAATATGAAAGTTTAGAACATCAAGGATAACAAGATTCTAAAATATCTGAGGAGAAAAATAATGGTTAAAGAAACAAGAATTGGAATAAATTGAGTGTCTTATTGGCAATACTGGGTATGAAAAAGAAAAAGGAAGTCTTTATGTTCTAAGGGAAATATTCTGCTGAGGGGACTTTTCCCTTCAAGTGTAGTCACCATAGAATGCCTACCACCAAGCACCCGTAGTCCTCCACAGAGTCATTGTGCATTCACTGGCCCCTTTTCATCTCTTTCCCTCTGCTTCCTGCTAGATCTACGGTCAACTTTCAGCATTATAATGGTTGTCTCTGGCCTTTGGTTTGGTTTCTCTATATTTCATGTATAAGTGACACCATCCAGTATTTATCTTTTTCCTTCTGGCTTCATTCACTTAGCATTATCCCTTCCCTTCCAGCTCCACCATGATTTCACACTGTTTTGTAATTTCTTACTATTCAGTACTGTCTGATGCCCTCTATCTTCCCAGACAACAACTGAACCTGCATTCTGTCATCATAGATATGCTTTATTTTTCTAGAATTTTATATAAATAGAATCACATGATATATGATCTATTTTTATTTCTTTTTTGGGTATATTCTATTTTTACAAATTATTTAGTAATTTATTTTTTACACTGTTGTCAGCCCAGGGGTCTCCCACACTCCTGTCACCCATGTACTAACATCTTAATCTTTTGTGCCTTCCCACCCCTGATTTTCCCTCTTCCCCTCTCTTGTTCTATATTTCAGTTCTGTTGTCAGTTTTAAATTTTTCTTGTGTTTGTTTCCCTTATATCCCTCATATAAGTGAGACCATCCAGTATTTCTCTTTTTCTTTCTTGTTTATTTCTGCTAGCTCCATCCATGTTCCCATGAATGACATAGTGTCTTTTTTGCTTGATTAATAATAATCCATTGTGTGCATATACCACAGCTTCTTGATCTGTTCGTCTACTTTGGGGAATTTGGGTTGTTTCCATATATTGGTTATTGTAAATAATGCTGTAATAAATATCCAAGTAGAGGTGTCCTTTAGAATTAGTGTTTTTGTAACCGTTGGGTAAATTCCTAGAAGTGGGACTGCTGAATCGAATGGTAGTTCCATTTTCAGTACTTTAAGGGTCCTTCATACAGCTTTCCAAAGTGGCTGGGCCAGTTTACATTCCCACCAGGAGTATAAGAGTACTCTAGATTTTTGTATGGCTTCTTTCATTCAGTCTAAGTATTTTGGGAGTCATTCATGTTTTAATATATATCAGTAGTTTATTCCTATTTTTGATAAATAGTATTCTGTTGTACGAATGGAACAGTTTCTTCACTTACTAATGAACATAATTGCCTAGTTTTCAATTACTACAAATTAACTGTTTTAGGTCATAATGTGTAAGACCTTGTGAGGACATAAGCTTTTCTTTAAAAGTTATATGGTAAAGTTATGCTAAAGAGCTATATATATATCATTATGTATATGATATATATCATATATATATGAGAGACTGCCAAACTATTTCTAAAGTGGTTGTAGTATTTTACATTCCCATTGACAGTGTACAAGGGTTGTAGTTTCCCACATCCTTATCAAAATTTGGTATGGTCAACTTTTTTAAATTTAGTCTTTTGAACACTGGTATCTCATTGTGGTTCTAATTTGCTTTTCCCTAATGACTGATTACATTGAACAAAATCTTTCACTCATTTTTAAAAAGTGAGTTGCTTGTTTTGTATTACTAAATTATAAGACTTCATTGTACATTATGGATAAATTTCTTCATCAGATAGGTAATTTACACTATCATTTCTTCTTGTCTATGTCTTGTCTTTTAATTGTGTTATAAAGTACAGAGTTCTTAATTCTGATGAAGTTCAATTTATCAAATATTTCTTTTACAGATCATTTTCCTGGTGCTGTATTTAAAATATATAGTTGCCTGCTAGCTTATGCATTTAGGTTTGCAGTACACTTGAGCACAAATTGTTGCATAGAGTATGCAGATTTAATCATTTTGTGGGCCTTGTTGTAGAGTGAATTACATTGGTTTTTTCCCCCTATTTAAAAAGAAAAGATATATCTGACATACAGGATGAAAATAAACAGGTCAAGGTCTAGTTCTATATTTAGAGTACTCAACTACAACATTATGACAGAAGTTCAAAATCTTGTTTAGGTACAGAAATTTTACTGTGTGTTCATCATATCCATCCATCCATCCATTCATCCATCCATCCATCCATCCATCCATCCATCCATCCATCCATCCATCCATCCATCCATCCATCCATCCATCCATCCACTGCTTTCAGGGTAGTTACTATAATCAAATAATGTACACTGCACTGGGAAAATAAAGAACCTTGTATACCTTATTCTCCTGAAACTTTGGAGGAGATAAACAGTTAATCAATTTACTGAGATGAATACCATAATAAAGTCAAAGAGGAACATCAGTGGACTCATTGAAGAGAAACTCATTCTGCTTAGGGTTAGGAAGTTAGAGAGGATGACTCTTGGAAAGTAAGCATGGTACCTCTCATTAGAGGTACAAGAAATTGGCATGCCAGAAAAGTGACTGTAACTTAGAATAGTGTTTTTAAAGTCTTTCCATACTTCCCAATGTCCTCCTCACCCATTTTAAAGGAATTTTACATTTTGTTTCAATACACAGCTGTTTAAAAAGATAATGAAGAGATTGTATATAACCAGGAAAAGAATCTACGCTCCAGTATGGATGAACCTAAACCCTAGACCCTACCAGTGTCTGAAACACAATTCTATGTGAATTCTATGTGAGGGTCACTGGTAAATAATCAGAATCAGAGCAGTTTCTTGAGCTCAGAATCATGTCAATCAGGCATTAGGCATGCAATTAGAAAAACTTTGGCTTCAAAGTTTGTATGTTTGCATAAGGATCTAAATTATCATTTACTCACTGTCTGATTACCCCAGATCCATGATGAGCTAATTTCTACCTAGGACTGCCAAAAAGCAGCAAGAATGCTTTTAATAGCTTGAACATGTTTTAAAACTTCTTTGGGAAATCAAGTCAGATCTACAGTATCTTGCTGGGGTCTTGAACTGACATTGAATTGGGATTGTGTAGGGTTCAGTTCTAAACAATAAATAACACGAGAATTATGCTAGTATTGTGATCATTGAGCACTTGCCAGTCAGTTTTCATTTTGAATTGTGCTAATGGTAACTGTTGAAATAGTAATCAGAGACCTCATCTCTTATCATCTGACACCCAGTTGTGTAGAAAGTTGTGCCACATCCTGCTTGAGCATTGATTAGATATGTTTTGCATTATTTCTTACCAATAAAGGTCAAATCCTATTAAGATAAATATCTTTAACATAGAATGGAATACTTATGGAGAGCTTTGTCCAAGTTTTCCTCTATGTATTTTATGGTTTCAGGTCTTACATCCAAGTATTTTATCCATTTTGAGTTGGTTTTTGTACATGGTATGAGGGAAGTGTCTTGGTTCATTTTTGGCATGTCTTGGTCCACTTTTCCCAGCACCATTTATTGAAGAGGCTGTCCTTGGTCTAATGGAAGCTTCATTCTTTTGCCAAAGATTAGTTGACTATATAGGTGTGGTTTTATTTCAGGCACTCAATTCTGTTCCATTAGTCTGATTGTATCTTTTTGGGCCAGTACTATGCTGTTTTAGAGATCCATTTCTGGACACATCTACAGCTGGCAAAAAAATGAAGGAAAACATAAATAGCCTTGCCTGTATCAAATTAAAAAGCTTCTGTACAGCAATAGAGACAACAGACAAAACAAAATGAAACCCAACTGAATGGGAGAAAAACTTTGCCCTCCACAAGAGTGATAAGGTTTTGATAACAAAGATCCACAAGGAACTCACACAACTTAGCAAAAACAAAACAAGAAGCCCAGTCAAAAAATGGGGAGAAGAACTAAAAAGACACTTCTCTAATAAGGAAATAAAAATGGCCAACAGACAAATGAAAAAATGTTCAACATCATTAGCAATCAGGGAAATGCAAATCAAAACTACAATGAGATACTACCCTACACAAGTAAGAAGGGCCACATCCAAAAAATGGGTAAGAAGAGCTGCCATGGATGCAGGGAGAAAGGAACACTCTTACACTCCTGGTGGGAATGTAAACTGGTCCAGCCACTATGGAAAGCAGTGTGGAGGACCCTCAAACTAATGAAAATGGAACTACCATTTGACCCAGCAATTGCTCTTCTGGGAATCTACCCAAAAGGGACCTCAATTCTTATACAGAGGGACACCTGAACTTGGATGTTTATTGCAGCACTATATAATTGCAAGGACATGGAAACAATCCAAATGTCCCAAGACAGATGAATGGATGAAGAAGATGTGGTAAATATACACAATGGAATATTACCCATCAATTAAAAGTGACAAATTTGATGAATTTATGATAACATGTATGTACCTAGAAGAAATCATATTAGCAAAAAAAGTCAGAAAGAAAAATACAGAAATAAAATGGTTTCACTAATATATGGGATAGTTACTTCAACCTCAAAAACTCCCTCAAGAAGATGGACTATAACTCCTTTAAATAAGGACTGGACATCATAACTTTCAAGGAGTGCTTTATGAAAAGGAGAAAGTGAACAATTTTATTGCAGAGAAACTTGACAAACATTACTTCAATCAGGTTCCCCAGGTTAATATGAACAATGATAAGTCATGTCATTAATATTTACCTTTAATATTGTGTCAAAATTGACATTTTATCTTTGTGGTCTTCCCAAAACATATAGTCCCAATTTAAGCATGAGAAAAACATCAGAAAAAAGTTCCAGCTTTTTTTCTGGGGCTATTCTGGGGCTTTGTACTAAATAGCTGACCTATGCACTTCAAAATTGTTAAGGATATTGAAAAAAAAGTAAAATCTGAGAAGCCACCAGACTCTAGAGAAGCCTAAGGAGATATAGTAATTATATGTACTATGACATCCTGGATGGTACCTTGAAAGAGAAAAGGATATTAAGTAAAAACTTAGGAAATGTGACTGAAGTGTGAAGTTTAGTTAATAATGATATATCAGTACTCATCTATTTGATGTGACAAATGTACCATACCATCTTTGCAGCTTTTTAAAAATGGTATCACTTTTAAAACTATTCTAAAATAAAAATATTATTTATAACTTAGATTAAGAAGATGTTATTTGCCTAGGAAAAAACTGGACAAAGTATATAATGTAAGATAAAATCAGAAAACCTTATAAAAAGCAGTGGAGAAGAAAGAAATATTTTCAGAACAGGATCACCCTATCTATGAAGATTCCCAACACAAAGGAAAAGAAGGAGAAAATTATGCATACAAAAGAAGCCCCATTCACTGTAGTGACATGCAGAATCTTATCTGGCAAGGTTAAATAGCAATGTTCTGGAATGTCAGGATAGCACAATAGGAATTAGCCAAATAATTTAGCCTGCAGTTATCCACAGAAAAATTTGTTTTCTGAAGAACCACATTCCAGAGTTTACACAAATCATAAAGTCTACAAAGATTTATATTTAGTGTTCTTTTTTTATATAATGCTAAAATACAATGCTTTTACACATAAAATACAATTTGACATTTCATTACTGAAGATTCCAAACACAAACACTATGACTTTTGATTTGTTTACAATCCAAAGCAGCAATTAAGATTTTGTCACTTATAGTTAAGTCTCCATTCTCTTTTTCTGGACAGGAGGTTTTTTGATATTCGAGGTCTTTTGTTATTCCATATGAATTTCAGTAATTTTTGTTCTATCTTTTTAAACAATGCGATTGGATTTTTTTATAGGGATTGTGTTGAATCTGTAGATTGCTTTTGGAAGGATGGCCATTCTGATGAGAGTAATTATTCCAATCCATGAGCAGGGAATGTCTTTCCAATTCCTTATGTCTTCTTCTATCTCTTTTAGCAGTGTTTTAAACAGGCACATGAAAAATTGCTCAACGTCACTAGCAATCAGAGAAATGAAAATCAAAACCACAATGACCTGCCACCTTACACAAGTAATAATAGCCCACATTAAAAAAAAAAAAGGACAACAGCAAGTGCTGGCATGGATGTGGAGAGAAAGGAACACCCTTACACACTGCTGGTGGGACTGTAAACTCTCCAGCCACTACGGAAAGCAGTGTGAAGGGCCCTCAAACTAATGAAAATGGAACCACCATTTGACCCAGCAATTGTTCTTCTGTGAATCTACCCAAAGAAGACCTCAATGTGTGTACAAAGGGACACCTGTGTCTGGATGTTTATTGCATCACTATAATTGCAATGACATGGAAACAACCCAAATGCCCCCAAACAGACGATTGGATCAAAAAGATGTATATGTACACAATGGAGTATTACTCATCAATTATAAATGACAAATTTGACAAATTTATGATAAGATGATGTACATAGAAGAAATCATATAAGCAGAAACAAGTCAGAAAGAAAAAGACCAAATGGTTTCACTAATATATGGACAACCAAACTAAAGTACACAGTGGGGGGGGCAGTTGGAGCAGATAGGGAAGGGAGGTGGTGGGTGACCCCCAAGATTACAATGATGTAAAATATATATAAATTATATAAATAAATACATTATTAAAAAAAAACAGATTTTGTCACTTATAGGTGTGACCTCTTCTTTTGGTGCTTTACAACTGAATTTACAGTAAATGCAAATATAAGGACTCTCCTACAGTCATTTTTGTAATTAAACTTTGAAAGACTTACCAGCACCAGCACCAATAAAGATAAAATTATATAGATGTGTGTACTAGGCTGGACTTGAAATATACCACAATAATGTAGAAGGAGAGACCGTTGATGGGGGGAAGGGGGTGGAGAGGAGGGAACTCAGTGGCATCAGAAGATTATTTCATACCGCATTCTCATTAATCTGAATGAGGCTAAGGTTATACGTGTCTGTGACTGCCTCCTTCAGAAATAAGTTGGCGGTCTTATGGTCCTGAGTTTCCCTGAAATATTTATTATGTTATTCCTTTGGGTAATTATGGCTTATTAGCCCTAGTTATATTCTCACGTTGCATAGTAAATTATTCTCTTCTCTCCTGGGTGTTTACACTCTCAGACAGTTGTGTCCCCACCCCTTTCCCCTTAGTCATCACTTAGCTAAATTGTATAGACAAAATTCTTTTAATCTTCACTCATAAATCAATCCCTCTGGTCCCTTAATCATTTTTGTTACTCTTCTCTGAACTCCCTCCAATTAATCTATATCTTTTCAGTTTATTAGTTTGGAGAAGCTGAATAGCCCAGGTGTGATCCTAGTGATTTTATGTTCACACCTAGGATAGTCCTAGTTATCTTTGGTGCCTATGTGCTTGTGAATGTACCCAAGAGTCTTTCATTATGGGGACAAAAACTGTAGTAATGTAACTGTGGTTTATCTGCCCCATTTCATAGTATATTAAATGGTTAATTATCCTTCAGTATTGACCACTAATTTCTCAACTTTTAGTTCCTGCTAGACTACAAAATCTATTATAGCACCTGCTGTTAACCAATCACAAATTCATAAAGTATCTGTCCAAAATAAACCTATCTATATTGAAGATAACCAGTTACCTTCAAAAGAAACTTATGCTTAATTCTTCCAAAGAAGTTTTATTTCAGACCATTCTGTGTGTACAGATACTACCAGAATTGATTGTCTTCATCATAGAAACTAAGATGAAATTTAGAAAAAGCATTGAATAACTGAAAGAATGTCAAGTCACTTGACTGCTAAATGAGTAAAGATACTTTTTGTAGGAAAGAGGCAATATATTTTTAGATAACTGTCACTGCAGTGTGAGGCAGATTATTTCAGAATAGTGATTTCTTCCCAGAAAACTCAACTTACCTTTTATTTACGATAGGTAGTCAGCTTTCCTTTTTAAAAAAAATTACATCCTGCTTTATTGAGGTAATATTTGTTTATGATACTGTGTATGATCCAGAGGTACAGGTTCACACATTTTCAGGTGTATGTAACCACACTATACCCATCACTTTGGCACTCATAGTCTTTCACCATAGACCATTGGTTCCTCTTTCACCATTTGCTTCCAACACACCCTACTGCTTCGGTAGCTTCATTTCTAAAGTCATGTTTCTAGGACTTACTATAGTTTTCTTTAGAGAAATTATGGATTAGTCTACTCTCAATTTTGGAAATAATTCAATTTTGGAACAGTTTATCCCCTAACTACTTATCATCATTAATTGCCTTTCATTTTGTTCTTGCTGATATTCCTTTGCTTTTTTTCAGTGTTTTACACTCACTAACAGGGAATATCAAGTTAGTTAACAGGTGGTTATTGAACATCTACATTGTACAAAAAGTGAAAATTACGGAAGTTGCAGAATAGACTATACAAAACAAGAGAATCTCTACATTTATTTCATATCTGCATAGGTTATGGTTATCTTTTAGGGGTGATAAAACACAAGGAATCTAAAAACCTGACACTGATTGAAAACATTGTATTAAAAATGTTATTATTATAACACAGAAAACCTAACTGGCAGGGGAATTGGAATTACAGGGTGATTAGCATGAAAAAGTTACCTGGGTTGAATTTATAAAGAAAATGAAAAATGAAGCTAGTCAATTTTCCTCATGTAGTTTATAATGAGAAAATATGTTCTGCCGATACCTACAGGAAGGTTTGAGGATGATCTATAGATCATATTAATCCATGATATGACATACATTTGCTTATTAGTACAAACACTAGGAGTTGGGTTTCATAAACCTTACTGTAGCTCTGCAACCATTTCTTTGTTTTGAGTTCAAACACCTTAATCTATGAGATGAAATATGTAAATGGCAATATTAGTGAGTGGGGAAAAGGTCATGTATAGTTGGTAAGTAGAAATCATGTCTTGATTCATTAATAAATTTACTTACAGGATTTCTTTGAGGAGGTAAGAATGTGGCCAATAGGAAACAAAGGAATGCAAATTTATTTGAGTTTTTAGTCATTTTTTAGAAAAGATCACATAACAAAGATTACTTAAAAATGAAAAATGAGTAAACACAAAGGTGGTGGAAGAGAAAAGTTTCAAATATAACAAAGGAGATTCCTCTAAATGAAAAAAACAAACAAACAAAAAAACCTAAACTAAACACTGCCCAGATTTCTGTTCATATTAAGGACTACCATTTTGGGGTTCTTATTACATACCAGTTATCATACTAGCTATTTTCACACAGTGCTTCTCAAATTTTTCAAAGAAAGTAGCCATTAGAGCAGAAAAAACTATTGCTGCAAATGTCTGGAAGCATGTAACAAAACAAAATTTTAGCAGTGTATCTTAGAAATTCATATAAGTTTTGAATTTACTTCATATTTAGTTTACCTTAAAAATAATGCCTTAAATAATTTCCTACTGATTGATTCTACTCTTTTGATCTGTGTGCCTGCTGTTTCCTCCAGGACCATACTGTCTTGATTACTGCAGCGTTTATAATACAGTTAGAATTCAGGGAGCAAGATATTTCCATTTTTGTTTTTCATTTTTCAAGATTGCTTTTGTTATTCGAGTTCTTTTGTGATTCCACACAAATTATAGGATTTTTAAATTCTTTTCTGTGCCATTGGGGTCTTGGTAGGGATTGTGTGGAATCCGCAAATATTGCATTTGGAAAAATGGGCATTTGACATTGATTCTGCTGATCCATGAACATATAATATCGTTTGTGTCTTCATTTCTTTCAACAGTGTCTTATAGTTTTAAGTGTACAGTTCTTTCACTTACTTGTTTAAATTTATTTGCATTTAATTATTGTTGCTGTGATATAAATGGTATTATTTTCATCATTATCTTTTTTCTAGTTCATTGTTTGCATAGTAGAAATATAACAGATCTTCTGTATACTAACTTGGTAGCACAATTTTACTGAATTTATTTGTTTCTATCAGTTTCTTTTTGTAAAGTCTTCAGGATTTTCTATATATTGTCTGCAATTAATGACAGTTTTTCTTCTTCTTTTCCAATCTGGATACATTTCACTTGCTTTTTTCTTTCTTAGTGAAGCAGGACAATCAATACTATGTCAAATAATAGTGATGAGAGTGGGAATTATTGTCTTGTTCCTGATCTGAGGAAAAGCCTTCAATTTCTTGTCACGGAGAAAGTTATGGGCTTATCACATATGGCCTTTATTATCTTTATGTATATTCTTTCTTTTCCCTTTTTATTGAAAGTTTTTATTCTAAATGGATGCTGAGTTTTATCAAAATCTTTTTCTGTATCTATTGATATGATCATATTTTTCTTTCTTTTGTTGATTTGATGAATTATATATATTTTCATCTATTTTTAGCTATAAATTCTTTCTAAACAGGTCCCATCCATCCTTTTCTTTTTCAATGTCTTTTCAATTGATAGAGTAGTCTGTGTAAATAGTTGTCAGTTGTCACTTTTAGTAACTTGCCAAACAGGTTTAGTTCTTCCTTGTTATTGCTATAAAAGTAACTAAATACAGTGGTCCTTAGCTTTTTTTTATATAAGGCACTAGCTTTCCTCGTAGTCATTTTAGAATTCTATTCTTTGCTGTATCATATACTGCTTCAATGCTCTTTCAATTATCATGTTATATCTGAACTTATCAAAGAACTTCCTGTGCAGTAACATAGATCAGTAATACTGTTTAGCAGCTAGGGAAGAAAGAACGTTGATTTGGGTGGGGTTTCAAACCACACACTCTTCTCTGCAAATTCTGATATGCTCTTTTGGTTTCTGGAGTAAGCACTATTACTCAGTATTTGCCATATCCCTTTCAGCGTGTGCCTCTTCTGGTATACTGGAACATAAAAAAAGGGTGAGTACAATTGCTTTAAATATTCCCTTCCTTTCTCAACTGTCCAGAAGCCAAGGATCATTTGATTTTGAGACTATCTCTTCATTTAAATAATGCAGTAAATAATGGGGATATACTTATTTTTCACTCTCTTACTATTTATTTATTTATTTATTTATTTAGTCATTCATTCATTCATTCATTCATTCATTCATTCATTCATTCATTCATTCATTTATTTATTTTTTTGAGACTAGGTCTTGCTACTTTTTTGCCCGTGGAACCGCAGGCTCTCGTTGCCTGGGGTACCACAGACTCAAGAAATCCCCAGCCTCAGCGTCCCAGGTAGCTGGGATTATAGGCACGCGCCACCATGTCCAGCTATTTTTTTGGAACTAGGTCTCGCTACGGGCCCCAGGCAGGACTCGAACCGCCATCCCTAGCCCCGGGCCGCTTCATAGGCTTAAGCTTACAGGCACGAGCCACCATGACCGGCCCTACTCTCTTATTTTTAAAAATATACTTTTCTAAATTATAAAATAGACATGAGACTATAAACAGCATTTTTTTTCCCCATTCATTACTACAAACTCTCAGATGACAAAGTCACTTTTCCCCCAAGGTTCCTATAGTCACTATCTTACCAGCAAACTCTTCTTTTGGAATTATGGCTAGAACAGCAATTCCATGCTTGAATTTAGTCTACATCCTGAGAAATGACACTGTCATCAATGCAACAATTTTAATTTTGCCTTATACTTACTGAATATCTTCTATGTTTCCAGTTATGTGTTGAAGGAAATACAGAGAAAGACATTATTTTTAACTGAAAGTATTTCTTATTTCTTCTATCTAAATACCATGGAACTAGTACTTTAGACATCTGTGAGATTTTTTTTTTTTTGCCAATAAACCTGACTTTAAGGTGTTACTGTCAATCTGCATTGATGATCAGGAATAAACAGCACAACTGTAATATATCCCATCATTCTAACTCTCAATACAAAGATGTTCTGAGAGCCACAGCATTCTGTGTTACCACTCTCAATTCAAAAGCTTCACAAAACCCAATTCGTAGGGCAGATGTGTCATTGTATTATTCAGAGGAGAAAAGAGAAAGATAACTTGCAAATTTAACTTCAGGAAAGTACTTTCACACCATCACCTCAATGTGACATCTTAAAAATTGCTTTTATAAAAAATGGATTTTTTCCTGTTTCTTTGTGTTCTTATATTTAAAAGATTCTCCACACAGTTTGGGTTGGCCTTGCGGGGATGGGGGGGAATAGAGAAAGAAGTTGGTACTCATTATGCAAATAACAGTATTGTGTAAATTTGTGCTCTATAGGAGATCTAGCAGGAGACTGGCTGCAAGGACAGTACACTGCATGAAATATTCTGAATCCAGGTAATCTTGGGGGGGGGTGAATAATAAAGAAATGAGGGAGAATCGTTTGTTGGGAGAGACATGTGGTGTAAGAAGAGGGCACTTGTGAAATTTCAAGAGTGGGTGACCAGAAGAATATTGCCATTAGAAACAGGAAGGTGGCATCATATTTTTGAAGTGTAATCTATACTCGAAGATGAACAGAGTGGCACATAGGACCTTTTCTCGTCAAATAACCAGGAAGAGTTCAGCCAGAGGACTCTACCCAAGCTGGTGGCATAGGCAAATACAGAGTTAGGAAAAGATTATTGACTGCTTAATTCAATCAATAAAAATCGAGTCCCTTACATGTGTCAAGTACTGCACTTGGCATAGGAGATATACAGATTTATAACAGTGAATAAGACAGACGGTGTAGTCTCCTCTCTCATAGAGTTAATAGTTTGGGAAGTCAAGGGAAAAATAGCAACATTTGGGTCAACATTGACATAAAGAGGCCAACATAGTAAAACTGACCCAGGCAAGAACAAGTTCTGACACTATACTGTGTACATATAATTTTCTAACGATAGCAGTTTATATTTTGATATTTTTCATGGTGTAGCATTCTCTTAAATTTTCAGTGACTAAGTGTAATCTATTGAAAAGAAATGGCAAGAAGAAAATGATCTAGAGTTACAATCATAAAGTCACAACGCAAAGTTGAAGTTGACCTTAATTCTAGTGGAGTTGCATAAGAAATTGCTAGTATGAAATGTCAGGGGTTTCACTTGTAAGTTTTCAAGATTTAAGCACATTTTTAGCTTAAAAATTACTTATATTTTTATTGAATTAACAATGCTTTATAACATTGCATAAGTTTCAGGTGTGCATCATTAAAAATCAGCATGTATACATATTACATTAAGTTCACCAGTAAGTGTTTAATTCTAAATGATAGAGTTAATGCCTCCTCTATTTTAGACTTATTGTGTAAGTATAAAATACATATGTATAAAGTTTTGCATTGAGTATAAAGTCTTTTATTCTGCGTGTTAGGGAGAGAGGGCAAAGGCAGGAAAAATAATGAGCAGGAGAATAATACAGTCAGCGCTTGAGCCCACTTCTAGCTAAGAATTCTAGCCAATGCCTTCTAAGCGAATCGGTGGGATGGTCATTTCATTTAACCTCTGGTTATCCATGACAAGGATAAAACATGTCCAGTAAAAAAGAAAACTCTTCTGGGAGTGCTGCTACAAAGTCGAAAAGTAAATGTTTAGATTTGTTGTCATGTCCTCAAAATGTATGTATATGCGTGGTGGTGGAGGTGGTAAGGGAATGTAAACAAACTTCAAAAGACAAATTGTGAAAATTCATGTGTAGTATGTCAGTGCTGTTGGTTTACATGCCTTCTGAAGCTTCAGACTGGGTTCAGCATATAAGCACTTAATATTTCTTGATGGGAATAATTCAGAGGATATACAACAATACAGCAAAATTGTTAGCTCAACCAGTATTCCTTCTATGAACAATTAAAGTATTTAGAAGGGTCTGAAATAGATGATCTCAGAGGATCCTTTCATTTCTATAGAACTTTGAAAGGAACTAATTTTGTTCAGAGAATTCAAATGACTAGTTGCATACATATTACGTAGCATGCCAACAAAGTATCTTATTTGGTCCTGGAAGAATACAAATAGACAAATGAAAGTGAACTAAGATCCTAAGAGATTATAAACTTAGTCTTTTTCACAAGCACATTTTATGATTATTCATTTGTATGAGTTAAGAGTGACTTAAAATTCCTCTTCCACCTATAATAGAATCACCTCAATCTCTTCTAAAGGCACATGGGAAACTGATCTCCAAGGTACAACACCCACTTAAATTTTACTCAGAACAATAAATGATTGCTAGCATCTCACATAGCAATGCCTCCTCAGGAAAAGGGAAACTGCCAAGTTTCTCAGCAGGTCTTAAGTTACCAGTTTCAGTAATTACTGGATTTTACTCCAAGATCCTGCAATGCTAACTAACTGGGCAAAGCAATGGCTAATATTGACATTCCTTTAGAGTAAAATAAAAATAAACCTAGAAATGTAGATGAAATCCTTTAAAGAAGCAATTAAAACATCAACAGTTGTTAAACTACCAGATCAAATAACTTTGAATATCAAACAGAATTTTTTTAATGTTATAGCTTTAGAGGAGAAGAAACTCTGCCTTTGCCCCAACATGCAATATTTAAAATTGGGAGCAACTTGTTGTTTCATTACAGACTGTTCCCCTTGGTTCAGCTTTTTCTCTAGCAGGAATGAATCAGGGAGGGGATCAAACAGAACAAAAGCAATAAGGACAACAAAGAATCAATAGTCAAACTCTCTATCACCTCTTCTGACCCAACATGCTACTATATGTTTCTAGGGAAAGCTATAAAATATGTATTTCCAGGGATATTTGCCATCCAGGGGACCTCCAAAATTCCATGTAAAAAATATTTTCAAATTCTATTTGGTTGGCTCCAGCTCCAAGGCAGAGAGAGACAGAAGAAGGGCTGAATAGAAGGTGTCACCCATGAAACAAGGAGAAGAGAATATGTTTATTGCCAAACAGAAAATTCAAGTATATAAACTCAATTCTCTGTGACATCACAACTCTAAATTCAACTATAGCAAATACTAGTAATTTGTATCACATGCTAGTTGAGGGCACAATTTACAGCTTTATATTGCCCTGGTCAAATAAAAATCACAAGGTTTCAGCTATGAGATCTGACCTGGTATCATTTTAACAAGCAGTGTAGTCTACATCTATTATGTAGTCAGTACTCTTGGAAGTAGGGGGATGAATAAGAAACCATTTCTGCCCTCAAAGAGCTGGTCTATCAGGAGCAAGAGAACACATATGAAGAATTGCAGTGTAGGAAGAATGGATACATATTAAAAATGCACTGGGATATCATGGATAGCTCCTCTTTCCAGTAGGCTTTGGTGAACACAATGAGACCACCCTGAACGCGCCCGATCTCGTCTGATCTCAGAAGTTAAGCAGGGTCGGGCCTGGTTAGTACTTGGATGGGAGAGAATCCATTTTTCTTCTCTCATCATTCACTGTGGTTAGCTCCACCTTAAACAATCACATATTCTTATGTGGGCCCAGATTCATCAATTTAAGTTGTTCTTCTTTCCCCTTTCTCTCATCCAGTTACTTAAAGAAAACCTCTCTGTTTATTCTATAAGGAAACTGTAGATGATTAAATCATGGTTGATAGTTGTAAGACCACTGTTCATAAGATACAAGTATGAAGGGAAAAGTAAGCCACTCTTTCTAAAGTGAAACTGGACATAAAACTGTGCTACAAAATTCTAATGTCCGCTGAAAGTACTCAGAAGTTTTCTTCAGAAAAAAATCTTAGACAGCCTCTATCTAGCTTCTCAACCTGTAATTAATATGGTCATTCTCATGCTTTACATTCAAGGTGTTCCATCTTATTCAACTATGTTTTTGCTTTAATTAATAGTACGGAGACAACATTTATGCATGTTATTTATGAGCTGCATTTACAACATTTCAGTCCTATCAAAGGTTAAAATGAATTTTGTGAACTAACCTGGGAATCTTCCCCACCATAAAACCATTGTTTCTACAAGAAAGCAAGCAATTTCCAAATAACTTATAAATGATCTTTTGGAATAAATTCCATAAACCGAGAGTTTGCATGTGAAGTTGTGCATTCAATCCTTCTTAGTGCTTAGTGAATCAGTCCAGCCATCATTTCTAAAGCAATGTTTAATTCTTTTTCCAATTGACTTATAATATATTACTGGGGAAAATTCAAGCTAGGAGCCCTTTTTGTGTCCCTAAATATAATACCACACTGTTTCACCAGTATAATCCTACTTCAGTATAGACTGGAAAGCACTGCCTCACAGTATAGGCAGAACAGAGAAAAGGCAGTGACTGGAAAATTATTATTCTTATTTTTACTAAAATAATTTTTCCAGGCTCCAGAATTTCACTTGTAAGTCCACTCAGCAACCGAACCAGATCTCCAGAATGCTCATTTCACTACTCCTCACTGATTGACTGAAAATAACTTTTACATGACAAATACATTCCTACTGAAGAACTGCCATGACAACCAAACCACTGGCTTATGTGATTAGACTATAGAGTACAAATGAATTACATATGCCATATGCAACATACAACTGCAATGCAGACCATTTGTGGGTCTGAGTTTGCTGCCAAGATGTTTGGAATAAGGCAAATGGAGCCTCTATGGATTGGGCTTAAATGTTACATGGATTAACTCACTTCATATTCACAGTAACTTTGTGTAATTAGCATTTTATATGAGGAAACTGAGGCAACAGCCACCAAAATAATTTGCCCAAGTTCACAGTTAATGTTGGTGTTTGCATTTGTGTGTAGGCAGCCTGCATTCAATGACTCAAATTCTAACTGCCATGCTATGAAATAATGCTGCTGTTGATTATTGCAAAGATGATGACAATAAAATAATGGCAACAAACACTAAAATAACATTGACTATTAAAGGCATTCTTCCAAATACTTTCATATGTCAACTTATTTAATGCGCACAATAACCCTTATGAGGTAAATACTATTATTGCTTCCATTTTTTCCAAATGGAAAAGTTTGGAACATTTCATTTTATGTACCAAATATTAATAAATTAAAGACATTTATTAACTTGTTTAAAATATCATCAGTAACAAGTAAAATATCAGTGATTCAAATCCAGGCCTTCTTGTTCCATAATAACACGTTGCCACTATAATAAAGATAGATGGGGCATAGTAGGCAAAAGTAGTAGGTTAAGGAATTTAGAGCATTCCAGGCCTATTTCCTAGCTTCTCTCCTATTTCAACATGGTCTTTTAGGATTTGGGCTTATGCTAGTAATTATGTATTTCTGATCATGTTTTAGGTTTAGGAAACATACCTGAAGCTTACAGTTGAACAGCTCATTCCCAATCAAAAACTGCCCCAAGTGGCAACCTGGGGACAGTATCGGTAAAGCGATCGCTGGTTGCTATGATGAACATGGATCATTCAGAAGAGGGCATCACAGCAAATCTAGCCCACCAGATGGACCTGTATTTTTTGTCTCTCATAGAAGTAGTTCTATCCCTGCGATGAGCAGTGGTGCTGAAGAATAAAAGTGGTTCTTGAACATCTTTCTTTAATACATTGCTTTATGGATTATTGGATTGCACAAAAGAACCATCCATTACAATTCAACAACTCTATTCCCTACTACACAATAGCTCCTCTTCAGGACTGTATTTCATAATAGAGGGAAGCACTTAAAAATCACAGTAAGAGTGGCAGCCACTAAATTATAGGGGTGTAAATGTCTGCTGATGTCTTAGTAATTGCAAGAAGAAAGCAGGAGAATGCTGTTTCTATAAAAGCGTGGCTCCATCTATATCAACAACATAGTGGTACTTGCTATTCTGACTGCTGAAAACAAGAATGGGGAAAAGGCAGAGGACACATGTAAACTGTCACTATGTGAAGGAAAAATGTATAATGGCTACAGCAACCATAGCAGTTTCGTTTTTGTTCTTTTTTAATTTTTATTTTTTAAAATAATTTATTTATATATATATATTTCACATCATTTCGGTCCCTGGGGGTCACCCACCACCTCCCCTCCTCAACCACTCCAGCTGGTCCACACTCTCCCATTGTGTACTTTCATTTGGTTGACCATATTATTAGTGAAACCATTTGGTTTCTGTCCTTTTCTATCAGGCTTGTTTCTGCTAGTATGATTTCTTCTAGGTACATGCAGGTCTCCATAAATTCATCAAATTTGTCATTTTTAATTGATGAGTAATACTCCATTGTTATATATACCACATCTTTTTCATACACTTGTCTGTTCTGGGGCATTTGGGGTGTTTCCATGTCCTTGCAATTATAAATAGAGCTGCAATAAACATCTGAGCACAGGTGTCCTTTTGTACCCACATTGAGGTCTCCTTTGGGTAGATTCCCAGAAGTGCGACTGCTGGGTCAAATGGTAATTCCTTTGTTCTTTTTGATAGAAAATTATTTAAGACATATCAATACTTATTTTGATTTTTTGTCTAATATTTTAAATATAAACATTTACAGAACAGGAAGAAATTCTATTTCATAGTACATTAAAACATTATTAGAGGATGAGGAGCTGTATGTTAAAATGAATTACTAAACCAAAACAAAAAGTGGAATTTTATGGTGTATATATGTTTTTAAGCATCCCAAATATATATTAGAATTTTGGGTTAAAATATTTGGGTAAGGGGAGAATGAGATCCCTGCAGTTAAACCCCAAACTCCAAATCAAGAATAACTAGAACAGAGTTTGAAGAAATCACCACTTTATTACCTTATGCTGTACAAACTATTAAATAATCTGATCCCATATTTACATCATGTCTGAGACTGTCAGTCAAATTTATTCATTTTTCCTTTTTAAACTTTTTATTTATTTTACATTGTTATCAACCCTGGGGTTTTCCCACCACCTTATCACCCATGAACCACTGTCTTAATCTTTTGTGCCCATCCTACTCCTGATTTCCCCCCTACAGGCCCTTTCATGCACTATGCTTCAAACCTGCTGACAGTTTTAAATTTTTCTTTTTTGT
Organism: Uropsilus gracilis; assembly: GCA_004024945.1. Classification (NCBI taxonomy): domain Eukaryota; kingdom Metazoa; phylum Chordata; class Mammalia; order Eulipotyphla; family Talpidae; genus Uropsilus; species Uropsilus gracilis. Next base: position 22,989 of record PVHY01011933.1, read on the forward strand.
TTGCTTGTTTTCCCTATATCCCTCATATATAAATGAGACCATCAGTATTTCTCTTTTTCTTTCTGGCTTATTTCTACTGGCATGATTCCTTCTAGCTCCATCCATATTGCTGCAAAAGGCATAAGTTTGTCTTCTTTGATTGATGAATAATATTCCATTGTGTAAATATACCACGTCTTTTTCAATCATTCATCAGTTTTGGGGCATTTGGTTGCTTCCATATCCTGAATAGTGCAAATAGTTTTGCAATAAATATCTGAGTCCAGGTGTCTTTGGATTAGAGTTTCTGTAACCTTTTGGTAGATTCTTAGAAGTGGGACTGCTGGACAGAATAGTAATTACATTTTTAGTAATTTAAGGGTCCACCACACAGATTTCCAAAGTGGCTGGACCAGTTTGCATTACCACCAGCAGTGTAAAAGTGTTCCTTCTCTCCACATCCATGCCAGCACTTGTTGCCTGTTTTGTTGTTGTTGTTTTATATATATGGGCAATTCTTACTGGTGTAAGATGGTATCTTAGTGTGGTTTTGATTTGCATTTTTCTGATTATTAGTGATGTTGAGCATTTTTTCATATGCTTATTGGCCATTTGTATTTCCTCCTTGAAGAAGTGTCTTTTAGTTCTCCCCACTTTTTTGACTGGACTTTTTGTCTTATTTTTGTGAAATTGTGTGAGTTCTTTGTGGATCTTTTGTTCTCAGGACCTTACCACTTGTGTGTAGGGTGAGTATTTTTTTCCCATTCAGTTGGGTTTCTTTTTGTTTTGGTTATTGTCTTTTTTGCTGTACAGAAGATTTTTAATTTGATGTAATCTCAGTAGTTTATGTTTTACCTCATTTTTTTAGCATTTGTACATGTGTCCTGAAAGAGGTTTCTGAAGTTTAAGTCTTGGAGTGTTTTGCCCATATTTCCTATGTATTTTATGGCTTCAGGTCTTACTTCAAAATCTTTGATCCATTTGAGTTGATTTTAGTACATGGTATAATAGATGGTCTAGCTTCATTTTTTTTGTATGTAGTGATTCAGTTTTTATCAGCACCATTTATTGAAGAGACTATCCTTGTTCCACTGTATGGTTTTAGCCCCTTTGTCAAAAATTTGTTGTCTGTACATGTGTGGCTTTATTTCTGGGCATTCAATTCTGTTCCATAGGTCTGTGTGTCTGTTTTTTACTCCAGCACCCTGTTGTTTTAATTATTATGACTTTGGATTATACTTTGAAGCTTGGGAATGAAGTACCTCCATTCTCTCTTTTTTTTGGTCAGGAGTGCTTTGGTTATTTGAGGTCTTTTATTATTTCATGTGAATTTCATTAATTATTCTCTATCTCTTTAAAGAATGATATTGAAATTTTTATTATGATCCTATTGAATCTGTAGATTGTTTTTGGCAAGATGTTCATTTTGATGATGTCAATTCTTCCACTCTGTGAGTAGGGAATGTCTTTCTATTTTTTACATCTTCTTCTATTTCTTTTAACAATGTTTTGTAGTTTTCTCTGTATAGGTCTTTCATGTCTTTTGTTAGGCTTATTCCCAGGTATTTAATTTTGTAGTCAGCTATCTTACTAAACTGGTTTATTGTCTCAAGTAGCTTTTCTTTGTGATTTACCTGTTTAAATTCCCTCTTTCTTTTTTGTTGAACTTTGGGTGGCTGTATAATTCCAACAATTTACCCATATCATCCAGGTTGTTGTATTTGTTTGCATAAACATGCTTGTGGTAGTCTCTGATTATCCTTTGGATTTCTGCTTTGTCAGTTGTAATTTCTCCTCTTTCATTGTAATCCAATTTCTTTGAGCTTTTGCCCCCTTCTTTTTTTTTGTGAACCTTGCTAGGGGTTTATCAATTTGATTTATTTTTTTGAAGAACCAGATTTTGGTTTTGTTTATCTTCTCGATTTTCTTTTGGTTTCTATTGCATTTATTTCTGCTTTGTTTTTGATTATTTCTTATCTTCTGCTGTGTTTTGGACTTTTTTGTTGTTCTTTTCCTAGTTCCTCAAGTTGGGAAGTTAGATTTTTGGGGGGTCACTTCTTGCTTTTTTATATGGGTCAATTGCTATGAATTTGCCTCTAAGTACTGCTTTAAGAACTGTTAAGAGTTCCATACATCTTTGTGTCATCTTTATCATTTGCTTCTATATAAGTTTTAATATCTTCTTTGATTTCCTCATTTACCCACTGGTCTTCCAGTAGCATGTTGTTCAGTCTCCATGTAGTGTATACTTCCCTTATTTTCTTTTTTGTTGTGAATTTTCAGTTTGATATCTATATGGCCAGAGAAAATAATTGGTATTGTTTTGATCTTTGTGTATATATTCATGTTTGCCTTATGGCCTAATATATAGGTCAATTTTGGAGAATAATCCATGTGCATTTGAGTTTAAGAAAGTGTATTCTTTCTTTGTGTGTGCAGTGTCCTATAGATATATATTAGGTTCATTTGGTCTTTATCTTCCATTAAACCTTTACTGTTCCTATGTAGTTTCTGTTTCATTGATCTGTCCTTTGGTGAGAGTGCAGTGTTAGTCTCCAACCATGTATATATTTTCACCAGTGTTCGTTTTCAGTTCTGCTAGTAGTTGCTTATGAATTTTGGTGCTCCCTCATTTGGTAAATATATGTTAATAACTGTTATGTCTTTTTGGTGGATTAACCCCTTAATCATTAAGTACTCACCTTCCTTATCTTTTGTCACTTTTTAAAATTGAAATCTACTTTATTATTTTCTATAAGAATGTCTTCCCTACCCCTGTCTTTTTGTCCTACCCTTGCTTGTAGGATTGCTTTATAGCCCTTTACTTTCAGTCTGTGCTTATCTTTAGAGTTCAAATGCATTTCCTGCAGGTATCAGAATGTTGTCTTTTTTTTTTTTTTTTTTTTGATCCAGAATGCTTCTCCTTGTCTTTTGCTTGGTGAGTTTAGACCACTGACATTTAGAGTGATTATTGATGTTGGTGATTCTAAAATTGGTTTTCCGGTGGTCATTTTGAGGTTCTGATTTGGTTCTTTGTTTTGTTCTTCCTGTTTATTCTTCTGATGGTTTTGATCTCAAGGTTTCTTGAAAGATCTCTTGGAGTGGGGGTTTAGGGCAGAAAATTTAAGGAGACTTTGCCAGTCTGAGGAGGTTTTAACTTTTCCTTCATAAAAGAAGGATAAGCTTTGCAGGGTAGAATATTCTTTGCTGGTACTTTTTGTCTTAGACTTTTTTTGAAAATGTGGTTCCAGGCTCTCTTTGTATGGAATGTCTCTTCAGAGAAATCTGAGGTCAGCTAATGGGTTTTCCTTTGTTATCTGCTTCCTTTTTGTTTGGTTAGTTTCATTATTCTTTTCTTAACTTGAGCTCTTAGAAGTTTTACAGTGATATGTCTTGCTGTAGCTTTTCTTTCATTAAGGCTGTTTAGTGTTCCTTTTGCTTCCTGTATATTTTCATTTCTTTCTTAAGGTTTGGGAAGTTCTTCTCCATTACTGCATTAAAAAACCTTTCAATTCCCATGTCTCTTTCTTCTCCTTCTAGGATTCTAATTACTCTTATATTTCCTTTCTTTGTGGAATCTGACAGATCTCTGAGTTTTTCTTCTGTCTTTTTACTTCGTATTTCTCCCTTTTTCATTTTTCATCCTCTCTATATATTCAAGGATACTGATTCATTCTTCTATTTCATCTAACCTACTTCCATGGCTTTTCCCTGCATTTTTGTGCTCCTCTGTTGCTCCTCTTATATTCTGGATCTCTTTAATTTTTTTTGGGGGGGGGATTCAATCTTGTTTTTCAGTTCATTATGTTATTCTTATTGATGCTTTCTTTTTTATATTTTTCTACTTCTTTTAGCTTATTAAATACTTCTAAAATTCTGGGTTTTTTTTCTACATCTCTCCTTAGCAGTTTCAGTGCTGTTATCATGTTGAATTAAATTCTTTGACATATAAGTCATTTCTTCAATGTCATTATTGTTGGTTTCTGGAGATTGCTTTTTCTTTGTTAATATATTGTTTCCCATAGGGCTTGCTTGAGTATTTGCACTTTCCCTCCTTCCTGTACTTCCTTTTGGGCTTGCTCAACATATTGAGCAAGTATGGCTCTGATATTGGTCAGCATGTTAATTAGCGTCCTCTTCCATGTTGTGATTAATTCTGCCTTTGTGCCTATGCTGCTGTGGTCATTAACTTTCTTGCTTCTGTTGACTGTTTTGGTGAACCATTCCTTTGCTGTCTGAGATGAGAGGGTGATAAGCAGGTGTGGCTTCTACTGTATAATCTGCCTTCTTTATTCTTGGTATTTCTCTCCCTTAGGCTGTTGTGTCTAACCTGCAGTTTTGTGTTCCCCTAAGAGTGGCTTAGGTTGGTAGTGGTCTGGGGCTTTTCATATAGCACTTTTTGGTAGGGGCAAGTTCACACCCTTGTGCAATGAATAGTCTTGGTTCCTTTTTCTGCACCAGTGCTGTGTGCTCCTGGGATTTCTATGGTCCATTGGCCCAGCTCAATTGCCTCAGGGCTAGACACCATTATTTTGTACATATTTTGTACATATTGTATTTTGTACATGATTGTGTATCCCAGGTTTTCCCATTTCCTTAACACCTGTTAACCACCTTTTTCTTTTGTGCCCTCTGCCTCCCCCATGATCTTCCTCCTCCTCCTCTCTCACTCTACTGCTCAGTTCTGTTGGTTGTTTCTAATTTTTCTTATTTGTTTGTTTTTCCCTACACCCTTCATATAAGAGACACCATGCAGTATTTCTCTTTTTCTTTCTAGCTTATTTCTGCTAATATAAGTCCTTGGTTTGTTCCCATATCTTGGCAATTGTAAACAGAGCTGCAATAAACATGTGTATACAGGTGTCCTTTTTAATTAGTGTTTTTATGTCCTCCGGGTAGATTCTAAATAGAGGGATTGCTGGGTTTAGTGGTAATTTCACTTTCAATTGTTTGAGGGTCCTCCACACAAACTTCATAGTGACTGGAACAGTTTACATTCCCACCAGCAGTGTAAGAGGGTTCCGTTTTCTCCACATCAACGCCAACACTTGTTGTTGCCTGTTTTTTTTAATATTGGCCATTCTTACTGGTATAGGATGGTATCTGTGTGTGGTTTTAATTTGCATTTCCCTGATTATTAGAGATGTGGAGCATTCTTTCATATGCCTATTGGCCATCCCATTTGTATTTCCTCTTTGGTTAAGTGTCTTTTTAATTCTCCCCATATTTTCACTGAGCTTTTTGCTTGGTTTTTGTTGAGTTGTATGAGTTCTGTATGGATTTTTGTTATCAGACCATTATCACTTGTCTGGAGGGCAAAAATTTTCTCCCAGTGGATTGGGTTTCTTTTTGTTTTGATTATTGTTTCTTTTGCTGTACAGAAACTTTTTAGTTTGATGTAGTCCCAGCTTTTTATGTTTTCCTTCATTTTTTTGCCAGTTGTATTTGTTTCCAGAAATGGATTTCTGAAGTGAAATTTATGGAGGGTTTTGCCCAGGTTTTCCTCTATCTATTTTATGGTTTCAGGTCTCACATCCAAGTCTTTTATCCATTTGAGTTTATTTTTGTACAAGGTCTGAGGGTGTTATCTTGGTTTAGTTTTTTGGAAGTTGCGGTCCATTTACTGAAACCATTTACTGAAAAGGCTGTCCTTGTTCCAGTGTATTTTTTTACCCCTTTGTCAAAGATTAGTTCACCATATATGTGTGGGTTTTTTTCTGGGTACTCGACCCTGATCCATTGGTCTGTTTGTCGTAGCAGTAACATGTTTTAATTATTATGGCTTTGTAGTATAGTTTGAAGTCTGGGATTGTAATACTTCCATTCTCTCTTATGATTGTCAAGAGGGTTTTGGCTATCCAGGGTCTTTTGTTTTCCATATGAATTTCAGTAATTTTTGTTCTATCTCTTTAAAATACATCATTGGGATCTTTATTGGAATTGCATTGAATCTGTAGATTGCCTTTGGTAATATGGCCATTTTGATAATGTTGATTCTTCCAATCTATGAACAGGGAATGTCTTTCCATTTTTAAACACCATCTTCTATTTCTTTTAAGAATGTTTTATAGTTTTCTTTGCATAGGTCTTTTACTTCTTTTGTTAGGTTTATTCCCAAGTATTTAATTTTCTTTGGTGTTGTGGCAAATGGAGTGGTTTTTAAAATTTCTTCTTCTGAGTGATTCTTTACATCTATGAATGCTATTGATTTTCGTGTGTTGATTTTTTATCCAGCTACCTTACTGAATTGACTTATTATTTCAATTAGGTTTTCTGTCATTTTTTTTGTATTCTCTATATAGAATATCATATCATCCACGTAATTTATTTCTTCTTTCCCTATTTGGATTCCTTTATGTCTTTCTCTTGTCTTATTGCCCTAGTTAGGGCTTCCAGAATTATACTGAAAGTGAATGGAGAGAGTGGGTATCCTTGCCTGGTTCAAGATCTTAATTGAAATGGTTTCAGTTTTTCCCCATTCAGGATGATGTTTGGTGTGGGCTTGTCATATATAGCTTTTATTATGCTGAGATATATTCCTTTTATGCCATTTTTTCCCAGGGCTTTCATCATGAAAGGGTGCTGAATGTTTCAAATGCTTTTTCTGCATCTATTGATATGATCATATAGTTTTTATTTTTCTCTGTGTTGATGTGATGGATTATGTTGATTGATTTTCAGATGTTGAACCATTTTGTGACCCTGGGATGAATCTCACTTGGTCATGGTGGATAATCCTTTCTATGCACTGTTGGATTGGGTTAGCCAGGATTTTTAGAATTTTTGCATCTATGTTCATTAGGGAGATTGGTCTATAGTTCTCTCTCTTTGCACTATCTTTGTTTGGTTTTAGAATTAGTGTAATGTTTGCTTCATAGAATGTATTTGGTAGCTTTCCTTCTTTATCAATTTTTTGAAAGAGTTTTAATAGTACAGGTGTTATTTCCGCTTTGAATATTTGGTAGAAATTATTTGTGAAACCATTTGGACCTGGGTTCTTGTTTTTAGGGAGAGTTCTGATGACTGCCTCAATTTCATTGCTCATGATTGACCTGTCTAAGTACTCTATTTCTTCTTTGTTCAATTTTGAATGACTGTTTTGTTTGAGAATTTTGTTCATCTCTTCCAGGTTGTTGTATCTGTGCATATAGATGTTCATAGTAGTCTCTAATTATCTTTTGGATTTCTGCTGTGTCTGTTGCAATAACTCCCTTTTAATTTATGATCCTGTTTATTTGAGTTTATCTCATCTTTGTAAGCCTTGCAAGGGGTTTATGAATTTTATTTTTTCAAAGAACCAGTTTTTTGTTTTGTTTATCTTCTTGGTGGCCTTTTTGGTTCCTATTTATTTATCTCTGCTTTTATTGTTGTTATTTCTTGTGTTCTACTGGGTTTTAGATTTATTTGTTGCTCTTTTTCTAGTTCAAGTTGGGAGATTAGATTATTTCTTTGGGCTGTTTTAATCCTTTTTATTTGGGCCTGTGAACTTTCCTGTTAATCCTGCTTTTGATGCACCCCATACATTATGGAATGCTGTGTCATCTTTGTCATTTGTCTCTAGGTATGTTTTAATGTCTTCTTCAATTTCCTGTTTTACCCAGTGATCTTCCAAAAGACTATTGTTCAGGCTCCATGTACTGTATACTCTCCTTATTTTCTTTTCATTGTGGATTTCTAATTTGATGCTTTTATGATTGGGGGAAAAGGTTGGTATTATTTTAATCTTTCTGTATTTATACAGGTTTGCCTTGTGTATAATATATGGTCAATTCTAGAGAATGAACTATACGCATTTGAAAAGAAAGCATATTCTTTTCATTGGGGATGCAGTGTCCTGTAAACATCTATTATGTCCATTTGGCCTAGATCTTCCTTAAAAGTGTTTGTGTATCTTTGTGTAGTTTCTGCTTTGTTGATCTGTCTTTTGATGAGAGTGGTGTGTTAAAGACTCCTACCACGTACATATTCTCACCAATATTTGTTTTCAGTTCTACTACTAGTTGTTTTATGAATTTTGATGCTCCCTTGTTAGGTGCGTATATGCTGATAATTGTTATGGCTTTTTGGTAGATTGACCCCTTGACCATTAGGTAGTGGCCTTCTTTATCTTTTGCAACTGTTTTTAGTTTGAAGTCTGCTCTGTCTGATATAAGAATGATGACCCCTTCTTTTTTGTGGGGGTCATTTGCTTGTAACGTAGCTTTCCATCCCTGTACCATCAGTCTGTGCTTATCTTTAGAGATCAGATGTGTTTCTTGGAGGCAGCAGAATGTTGGGTTCTGTTTTTTGCTCCAGTCTGCAACTCTGTCTTTTGATTGCTGAGTTTAAACCATTGACATTTAGAGTAATTATTGATGTTTGAGATTCTAACATTGGTTTTCTGGTGGTCATTTTGAGATTTTGATTTGGTTCCTTGTCTTTTTTGTTCTTTTTGTTCTTAAGGCTTTGATTTTGAGGCCTCTTGCAAAATTTCTTGGAGCTGTGTTTTAGTGGTAACAAATTTCTGGAGACTTTAGGGGTAGGCACCTTTTTGAAGAGCAGGCTGGGGAAGACTATGTTGACGGCACCTGACTGAAGAGATGCTGGGGGTGGCAGTATCTAGATTCTCTGGGGCGCTTTGGTCCCACCTTCTCACTTGGGGCCTCATTGTCTGGAGACACCAATCCATGAAAGTCCATTTGTCCAAGAAAGTCTGTCAGAGCCTGTCTGCAGGAACCCTGCAGTTCATAGTGGTTGAACTTTCTATGGCCCATTGATCTAGCACAGTCATCTCAGGAATAGGCACTTTTTAGAAGTGCAGGTCAGGGGAGTCTATGTTGTTAGCACCTGACTGAAGATGTCAGTCAAATTTAATCTATGTATCTATATCTTGGACAGAGAAAATCACCGGCTTCAATTGATTGAACAGTAAAATTATCTGTTTCTGAGTGCACAAAAATCTGTTTCTGAGTGCCTTGTCAACTTCAGAGAGATCATAAAGATGGCTATGACTAAAGGTCACTGCTTTTCTTAAATACCTGATGGCATAAAACTATAAACAGGCAAAAACCTGTCTGTCCATCAGAAGATGCTTCCACCCCAAATCTGACCTCATATTTAGGAATTTTTCTCCAGTGGTTTCAATCACCTCAAGAACCTTGAATAATCTTGTGGTTGCTTCCATTTTTAATTCTTGCTTTTCTACTGTTTTCTTCTATACCCACTTAAGGACTGACCCACAGATTTGGACATACCAGTTTGAATGGACTGAACTGTTCTCAAGACTAAGGGACTGAATGCTGTGTCTTCTTCCCAAATCATTTATCTAATACTTTAGAGGATGGGCACGTTCAACTTCACTCATCTGTCTGATATGTCAACATCTCTAAATGTCTAGCTTGGTAAATTGATCTCTTAGTAATTAGAAAAGAGCAGCATGGGGGCAGCATAGAGGCTATGCTATACAAAGAGACTCATTTGAAAAAGGGCATTTTATTAGATATCTATGTGTTAGGAAACAAACAATTGAAATTTAAGGAAGAGAGAAGAATATATTCCCTGGACTACTGAGGTAGCTAACTGCTTACTGAGAACAAACTGTTTCTGCCAGTAATTTAAGTAAAACCCTCAAGGATTAAGTACAACAGTACATCTAATATCAATCTTTTAAATGGTCAAACCCTGCATTTTATAACTCAAAATTTCTATTTCTTTCTTGATATTTCACTCTAAAAAGAAAGCATAGAAAAGGTTTATAAACAAGAGAAGGGTACATTAACTTTCAAAATTTTCTTCCTTTCAGGCTCCAAAGTTTGAGTTTAAATAACTTTGGCAAAGAAACAACAACCAGTTTTTACACACCAGTACAATGCTGATACTTTTTGTTTTGTGGTAGTGGGTGGATAGAGGGGTATAGATCAAGGTTGCTAGAAACCTTCACTTTTTACTGTAAGGAAAGAGAAAAACAGGTAAAAAGAAAGGGGATAAACAGGTTTATGTTAAAACTCTTTCTACAATTCAATCCTAAGAGGGTGGCAAAAGTTGAATTCCACTTGATTTCAACCCTTTGTTAATCGAGACAAAGAAAAATTCATTTAACTTAGAATATATCTTGTTAATTCAGAGAAAGAATGAAAAATGTATAAAATAAAAAATATAAGACATGAAGCAGAAAGTCTGTTAATTTTTTTTCTTTTCAAAATGAGTTATAGAGGAAGAGTAAGTGCAGACAATAAAAGTAAGTATATTTGAAAATGCCTAATTTTAAATGATCAATTTAGCAAATTGGCAAGGTACAAAATCAATGCACAAAAATCAGCCACCTTCTTATATACAAACAATGAGATAGAAGAGGAATAAATTAAGAAAGCAATCCCATTTACAATCATACAAAATGATTTAAATACCTAGAAATAAACCTAATATAGGAGTAAAATATCTACACAATGAAAACTATAAAAAATTGTTAAAATATGCATAAGAAACTAGAAATAAATGGGAAAATAGTTCCTGTTCAGGGATTGGAAACATCAACATTGTCAAAATAGTTATTCTTTCCAAAGTAATATAGAGATTCATAGCAACCCAAATTAAAATATCAGCAACTTTTTTCAAAGAACTGATACAAATACAACTGAAATTCATATGGAATCACTAAAGACTGCAAATAGGCACCACAATTCTGGCAAAGAATGGAGGTCTCCCACTTGCAGACTTCAAACTATATTATAAAACTATGATAAATAAAGCTGATTGGTACTAGAACAAAAACAGACACACAGACAAATGAATTGAGAATTGAGACAATAGGATTGAGAACCCCCAAATAAATTCACAACTATATGTACAGTTAATATATGACAAAGGGTTCAAGAAGATGAGCTGGAACAAGGATAGCCCCTTCAATAAAGTATGTTGGGAAAACCAGAGAGCTATATATAAAAGAATGAAATGAGACCACTATCTCTCCTAACACATAAAAATAAAAATAGATGAAATACTTGGTTGTAAGAATTGGAACGATAAAATATGTAGAAGAAACTATAGGCAAAACACTTCATGATATAAGCTTCAGCAATATCTTAAGTGATTCATTGGAAACAGCAAGGAAAACAAAAAGAGAACATAAACAACAAGCATTACACAAAACTGAAAAATTTCTGTACAGCGAAAGAAACTGTAACTAAAATGAGAAGACACTCTATGGAATGGGAGAAAATATTTGTACATTATACATCTGACAAGATGATATTGACAATCTACAAAGAACTTATACAACTAAACAAAAACAAATAACCTAGTTAATAAATGAGCAGAAGAAGTAAACACTTCTCCAAATAACAGACTGTAAACAGTTACATGAAAAAGCCATCAGTCATCATTTATCATTGGGGAAATGCAAACCAAGACCATGATGAGATACTATCTCATACCTGGGAGGATGACCCATATGGAAAAGACCAGAAACATCAAGTTCTGGTGTGTATTTGGAGAATAGGGAACCCTCCTACATTGCTGGTGTGAGTGTAGACTGTTTCATCAGACAGTGTTACTACTAATAAGTGGAATATAAAGTAACAAAGTAATAGACAAAGATAGATTGAAAAACTAACTTTTGATACTTGAGTATATAATTGGAACACCATTGGGGTGAGAGGTTAAAAGAAGGATAGAAACAAAGAGGGAAGAAAGCACAATGATCTGTAATGGTGGAATGTAGGTTAGTTGGTGGTGGATGCACCATCAATATTATCTCAGTCAAAGTTAACTAAAAAAAATGGATCTGCCACATAATCTATGTGGCATCACTTAGGCCACTTTTAGGCATCTATCCAAAATACTCAAAAACACTAATTCGAAAGGAAACTTGTACTCCCATGTCTATTACAGTACTATTTGCCACAACCAAATTATAGAAAAAACCTAAATGCCCCCAAACAGATGAGTGGATCAAGAAGATGTTGTATATATACACAGTGGAATATTACCTATCCATTATAAAAAGATAAACTCTTGTCATCTACAACAACATGAATGGAACTGGAAGGGGTATTGCTAAGTGAAATGAGCCAGAAGGAGAACGATATATATTGTATGTTATCAATGTGGAGTACAGAGAAATCAAACTAAAGTTCAAATAAAGACAAACTTAAAAACTAACAACTTGTAAGCTCACTGTAAGCATCCAGACGGAGGAGGGTCTGGGGAGGTAAAAGCAAAGAGGGAAAAGAGCAGAAAGGACTATGGTGGTGAACTATGGGTGAATTTGGTGATGGGTACACTACAGTGGCAACATAAATAAATGATAATACAAAATAAAGATGGCCAAATAAAACAAAAATAGCTAATTTTATATTTTTGCCAAATCTATCCCAAATAATCAGGAAAGAGAAAAAGGGGGGCGAGTGGGAGGGGGAAAGGAGAAATAGAAAGGGAGGAATTGAGAGAGGGGGAGGGAGAAACAGAGAGGAGATGAAAGGAAAAGTATGGTAAAAAAGGTATGAACTTGGAATTAAGAGATATGATACCTAACCCTGCCTCTGCCACTAACTACATGTGGGCTACCTTGGGCAAATGACTTAAACTCCCTGAGCCTCAGTTTCAATCTTTTGTAAAATGAGAGGATTGTAGTATAGATTCTAAAGTTTCTTCTAATTCTAATATTTAAAAATGCTTGAGCTAACATCATCTGTGTTATGGGCTAAATTGTTTCCACTCAGAATTCGTATTAATCAGTTCCGGGTTTCCCAGTTTGCACTAGTGAGGTGATTTGCATGAGGATACTTTCCAGGTTTCCTCTAGTAGAAGGTAACTTTGCCTGAAGTAATCCTTTTCTTTGGCTAATAGCCTTGTCCCACTCTTCTTCTGCTTATAAAACCTTCCATTTTTATAAACTTCCATGAAGTGCCTTTTTACTTGCTGCATGAGATGCTGCCCATTTCATGAATTGTTTAATAAAGGGAATGACACTAACAAAAATTTTAAGTCATATGTTGAACATTTAACCTGCAGTATGTGGGTTAAAATGTGACTATTTGGACATAGGAACTTAAAGGTGTAATTAAGTTTAAAAAAGGCTGTTGGTAGGCTCCTTGTCCAATTTGACTGGTATTCTTATAAAAAGGGGAGATTAGGACACACAGAGACAAAAAAGATAATTGTGCACAGAGAAAAGACTTCTGAAGCAGCAGCAAAAAGACAGACATCTGCTCGCCAAGGAGAGAAACTGCAGAAGAAACTAATGGGGCCAAAATCTTGCTCTCAGAATTCCAGCCTCTGAAACTGTGAGAAAAGAAATCTCAGTTGTTGAAGCAACTCAGTTTGTAGTATTTTGTTACGGTAGTTATAGCAAATTAATAGACTACACTGTTTGAATAAAAAGTCAAATAACTTATTCCCTTTCAAAAGGAATATAAACTCTTACATCTTAGCTAATTAATTGTACTCAGGGTGATTTTGCTGGAAGCTCAAATTTCCTGGTTCCTCATTTCCAAATTGTGTCGGCTTTTTGAACTAGTCACAGTACAAATGATAATTGCCGTTGTAGAATGTGGTAGTCAATGAAGTCAGTGACAAGGGAATTGAAACCAGAAATAAAAATAGAATGTAATAATAATAATTTATCAGAATAGAATTTATATAAATATCTTTTGTTTTTACTCTTTTACCCAATATTTAATTAAAATGGCATTTTGTTTAGTTTCAGAATGGTGTTAATGTATCTAAAATCAGGAGTTTATATCTTGGTCAGCCAGCTGCTTTGTTCTTTGCTGACTATAGACTGGGCAAATAAGTGACAATAGGGGTTGTGTGTGTGTGTGTATGTGTGTGTGTAAGTCAGAAAAGACTACAGAGGAGGGGTGGGGTGGGGCTGTGGATGGCTTAGTACAAATCCATTCTTGTCCCTGGAAAGTATACTTTAAATATCCCTAACAAAGTAGGGGGCAGCTTAAGTAGACAACTGGATCTGAAAGTGGCTCATTAACCACATTCTGAATAATTCTGAAAAGTAGAATCCAATAAAATAGTTGTGGGGGTAGGGGGGCCTTAGACTCTGCCTGGTCATTTCACTTATTCTACATTGGGCAAATTAAAGCAAGAGAGGAAGAGACATGTTCAATAGTAAGATAGTGACAGAGTTGGAGTTTGAAGTTAAAAGATAAGAACAAAAAAACTTTAGAAATTTTTATATTAACAGGAAAATGGAGTTTTAAAAAATAATCATTGCTGCTTTCAGAGAGTAACAGAAATGGGACTGTGACTTTTAAAGGTCTCCCTCAGCAAAATACTGACAAAAGGAACAGAGTAGAGGAAACGGATTATTTCTTATTCTATATTTCTTATTCTGTAGTTCATTTGGAACATAAGCTGATCAGAAGTGAAACAGGAGCATAGTAATGTGGAAAGAAAACTCATTTATTTGGGGACCAGAAGACTAGGGTTCTAGAATCAACTATGTGATATAAATTAGGTATATGGTTTTGGATTAGTAACTTTATCTTATTTACATATAAAATCTCTTATATGAAAATAAGGGTGTAGAAAGGTAAATTGTAGGTCCCCAAATATAGGTCCAAGTCCCTAGATAATGTGAATGTGGTCTTATTTGGAAAGAGTCTTTATAGACATAATTAAGGACCTCAAGATTAGATTATCTTAGACTTGGGGTATGGTCCAGATCCAAAGACAAGTACCTTGAAAAACAGGTGGAGGGAGATCTGAGATACTCAGACACAGATGAGAATCAGACCTGAACATAGAGGCAGAGGTTGCAGTGATGGGTCTACAACCTAGGAATGGCAAGAATTGCCTGTAGCAACCAGAAAACAGAAGAGAAACATGCCATAAATCATCATTTAGAGCTTCAGAATAACTAAAACTGCTAACTTTCAGGTTCCTGGCCTCCTGAAATACAAAAGAAGAAATTAGTGTCCTTTTAAGCCACCATGTTTGCAACAATTTGTTATGACAGCTTTAGGAAACTATTAGAGGGGGTGAATATTAGATGTGAGGACTCAGGCAGGTAATATAAATGAATAAAATGAGCTGCGACATAAAATGTAAGTAAGTATAAGGATTAATGGAAAATGAAAAGCAAGCATTATGGTGCCAGGGAGAAAAAAGAGTGATAGCCTAAAGAACATCTCTCAGTTCTAACTCATCATTAATGCCTGGATTTGCTTTTTAAGGAAAGATTGAAGTTCAGACTCTTCTCTGAAGAAAAATAAGGAGACCGGATTTTAATATTGTCAATACGATGAGTCAAATAAACTAAATTTGAGGTCTATTAGATGATTTCTAATTTTCTTTATGACTTTAGTCTCCTGCATCTTAATTGGTTCATTTTAGCACTGGAATATATTATTAGAGTTAGAAGATTTTTTGATCCTTAGTATTTCTTTTTTTTCTTTCCGAGACTAGGTCTCACTATGTTACCCAGGATTGTCATCTTGAATCCGTGGATTCAAGTGATTCTTAGCCTCAACCTCCCAGGCAGCTGGGACTACAGGTACACCCCACCACACCCAGCTATTGGTCCCTAGCATTCCTGAAACAATAGTGGCTGTGGTTACAACATAAGTGTGGCTGGTGGTGATGATTTTACAACAATGTGAATGCTCTTCATATTCATTATGAGACAGAACAGTACAATTTACACTTGTTAAAATGGTAAAATTTAGGTAGTACATATTTTACCACAAAATTGGCAAGTAAACCAATTACAATTCAGGCAATGGATATGAATAGATGCTTCTTTAAAGAAGATAAACACAAACAATAAACACAAGTAAAGAAGTTTATCATTAGTCATTAGGAAAATGTGAATCAAACCCATAAGCAGATAACATTTCATACCCACTAAAATACTTTAACAGAAAAGAGATACTAATAAATCTTGGTGTGATATGGCAAAATTTGAATTTTTAGGCTAGTGGGAAAGAAAAATGTTGCAAAATAGTTTGACAGTTCTTCATAAAGATAAACATAGAGTAATCACATAACCCAGAAATTCTATTCCTAGATATATACCCATAAAAACTAAAAAGACTTCTGGCCTCTTGAAATCTTTGCTTGAAGTATTCAAGCAAAATACTTTGGCTACCTTTGGAATAAGCTTATTATTTATTTTCTAGCTCATGAAAATGTAAAGTTAGTTTATTTGAGATTTTCTTTCTTAATGTGGGAATTTATTACGATCAACTTTAATCTTAGTTTATCATCTGTTTTTATATTTTGTCTGAAGAAATTATAAACTCATGTATGAAAAACATGCAGTTACTGTCATACTTAATAATCTGAAGGTTTTACTTTCAGGTCAGGAAAAAGCAGAGATGCTCACTCTTACCATTTCTATTAAAGACTTAGAACTTAAAAGTCCTAGCCAGAGCCATTAGGCAAGATAAATGAATAAAAGGGATCCACATTTAAGAGAAAAAGTAAAATTATTTCTGCTTTCAGATGACACGGATAACATGCTCATATGTGTGCAAAACTCTAAAGAGTCAAAAATAATTTGTTGCATATAATAAATTAATTCAGTAAAGTTGCAAATTCAAAATAAATGTATAAAAATCAATTGCATTCCTGTAGACTTATAATGAGTTACTTGAAAAGGAAATTAAGAAAATCATCCCACTACTATTCAGCTACAAAAAAAGATAAACTCATGCCATTTGTGACAATATGAATGGAACTAGCAGGGTTTATGTTAAGCAGAATAAATCAGAAAACAAGATAAATACCAGGTGATGTCACTTATATGTGGAATATAAAGAAACAAAAGAGAGGACAAAATAAAGGCAAACCAATAACAAAACCTAGAAATTGTGGCTGTAGAACTGAGGTTACCTGGGGGGAAGGTAGATGGGAAAGCACAATATACTATGGCAGAGGACTATTGTTGTTTTGATGGTGGGTGTGGTGTGGTAGCAACACCTGAAAGGGGAGATCCTTTATCTCTAAAACAGAACATGGTTGCAAAAGCCAATGTTATCTCAATTATTTAAAAAAATCCCAGTTATGATAGCATGAAAAAAACCACTTAAGAGTAAATTTAACCAAGGAGGTAAAAGACTCACATACAGGAAATTACAAAACACAGAAAAAAATGAATGCAAAGATATCCCATGTTCATTGATAGGAAATCTTAATTTTGATAAAATGGTCATATTACATATAACACAATTTAAAAATGGGCAAAGGATTTGGATATACTTTTCCCGAAGGAAGACATATAAATCGCCAAAAAGTATATGAAAATATCCTTGACATTACTAATGAGCAGGGAATAACACATAAAAAGTATGAGAACATTTTACACGTTTGAATGGCTATTAACAAAATAAAACATAACAAGTGTTGGCAAGGATGTGAAGAAATTGGAACCCTGGGCACTGTTGGTGAACAAGTAAAATGGGGCATTGCTATGAAATACTGTATGATAGAGTGTCCAAAAAATTTAAAAATAGGGACCTTCTGGGTTGGTGAGCATATGAAGATTTGGGGAGAATGGTACTCCAGAAGAGGGCATGGAAGCTCTGTACCCTTTTCTATATATCTTGTCCTATGCACCACTTTAATCTGGCTGTTGTTGAAATGTATCCTTTTATAACAAATCAAGAGTTTGGTGTCTTCCATCATCTAAAATATGCCATTGTACGCCCAGATTAAGACTTAAAGGAAACCCTAACATGGACTGGCTGGCGTAAAACCAGTTTCTAGCCATGGATATATGTAAATGATCATGTGCTCTCCCTGATAATGGCAATCTTTTTTTTAGCTCATTTCTTCCCACAAACCAGGCCCTCATTCTCTCCTGGAAGTCAGGCCTAAAACAGAGAAATCAAACTGGCAGGAGCACAGCTAATGGAATAGATGTCTGGGTGATGTTACTGACAGTACTGCTACAGGCTTGAAGTCCTAAATCGAATTTCATTCTGTGCCTAATGTGGTTCCCTCAGTACTTCCTGTATTGGCTCCCACCAATGACCGTTGGCCCTCACCTGGGATTTGAGGCTTGATCAGCTTCTTCAGATTCTTTGGTAAGGGATCCCATATCAGACCTTTTTATTTATATAGAGTCAATAAACCACAGACAGTGGTAATAACAGGATTGTTATTTTCATGTTATTTTTATGAGAGCTCAGGCATTGACCCAGGAAACTGATATGGGATGTGGCCAGAGATTGGTTCTTTTATTTTCTTTTTTATTATTTTTAATAATAATTTTATTGATTTATGTATATATTTTACATCATTGCATTCCCCAGGGTTCTCCCACCATTTTATCACTCATGAACTGTCATTGCAATCCTTACAAAGACTGGTTCTATTTGTTCTTCTAGAACGTTAAAAAAAAATCAAACAAAATATATATGGAGTTTGCCTGGTAAAAAATAAAAAATAAAAATAGAACTACCATATGAAGCAGCAATATTATATCAAATACAAATATTTAAAATCAGGATCTCAAAGAGCTATCTATACTCCCATATTTATTGCAGCATTATTCACAAACGTTAAGGTGTGGAAACAACTTAAATCCATGTACTAATGGATGACTAGATAAAGAAAATGTATGTCATATACAATTTATTATTATTATTACTATTATTATTATTATACCTTTAAAAAGAAGGAAACCGGGTCACATGTGATAGTGGATGAATTTGGAGGACAAGATGCTAAATGAAATAACATCAGTTATAGAAGGACAAATATTACATGATTCTATTTATATAAGGTATCTAAATTACTAAAAATAACAGAATCAGAAAGGGCTGGTAGGAGGGGAAAGTGAGGAAATTATTTATTATTACAATTATTTTGTAACAGGTATAAATTGCTAACTACATAAGATGGTTAAAGTCTAGAGATCTGTACAATCTGACACTATAGTTTATTTATTTTATAATTTTTCTGTTTATATCTATACTTACATCATTGTATTCCCTGTTTTTCTCCCACCAACATGTCACTGGTGAACTATCATCTTGATATCTTGCGCTCATTCCTTCCCTGATTTCTCCCTCTTTCCCTCCCCCTCCCTAGCTGTATGCTTTAGCTCTGTCATCAGTTTGTTAGTTTTAAATATTTCTTGTCCTTTTGTTTGTTTTCCCTATATCCCACATACAGATGAGACCAACTGGTTTTTCTCTTTTTCTTTCTGGCTTATTTACCTTATCATGATTCCTTCTAAGCTCCATCCACTTTACTGCAAATGATGTAAGTTTGTCTTTTTGATTGACAAATAATATTTCATTCTATAAATACACCATAACTTTTTGATGTATCTGTCTATTTTGGGACATCTGGGTTGTTTCCAAATCCTGGCTATTGTAAATAGTGTTGTAATAAACATCGGAGTACATGATACCTATAGTTTCTAACTCTGTGTTGTGCACTTAAATTTTGTTGAGTGGAGATATCATACTAAATGCTTATCACAATTAAAAATATAGGAAATATATTTGCACCATTGATAATCTACTTACAAATCAAACTATCTTATAACATTAAAATTTTGTGTAAAGAACATCTCAGACATGAGAAAAACTCACAGTAAAAGAGAATGTCTTTCACTGAATTATCAGTGAATTTGAAGATAAATCAAGAAAAATTGTATAAACCAACTCACAAAAATAAAAATACACACATAATAGAGCATCCAATAATTTAGGGACAATATTCAGTGGTCTTACGTATATGTAACTGGACTCACAGGAAACTCATCAGAGAAAGAGGAGATAAGAAATATATATATATATTACATTTAAATAATGGCTCATATATATAGAAAAATAAAAGACACTAAATCACATATCCAAGAAGACTGAAAAATACCAAAGATGAATATTATTAAAATATATACAAGTACATTTTATTCAAGCTTTAAAATCACATATAAAGAGAAATTTTTTAAGGCAGAATAAACACAATCTTAGAAAAAGCAAAGAAAATAATTACAACAGTGTTTTAATTAGAAACTATATAATTCAGAAGATAAAGTACTGAAAGGAAAAGTAAACAAAAAATGGTCCTGCAGAATAGTAGGCCTGCAAAACAGGCCTTTTGAAATTAAGGTGAAATAATAACTTTTTAATGTTAAAAAAAAAGCCGAAATGTTGCTACAAAAAGAGTTATACTACAGTGTTAGAAGAATTTCTTGCAGCAGAAGGTATATGTTCAGAAACTTGAATCTACAGAGGGAAATGAAGATCTCTGAAGATTGTCAAAAGGGAGCTAAATGTAAAAGACATTTTCTTTATTTGAAAATACTATAAAATATAGATTACCAAATGTTAATGCAAAAAATAGATGGGTTCTGGTTTCATGTGGAATAACTAGACTCCATCTTGTTTTTCTTGCTCAATAAAACTATAAAACCTACACAGGATGTATGGAGCAGATATCTGAAAAGCTGTGAGAAGAAAATAGTAGTAAGGATGATAAGACCAGAAGTAGAAGTAACAAACTCGAGATGAATTTTCTGTTTTCTTCTGATATACCCCAACCTGGACTCAAGGCAGCCCAAGGTTCAAATGTGGGCCAAAAGTACATAAAGAGAAAGCTCCAGGAAATGGTCTCTTGTACTGCTTTAATTTCAAAAGAAAGATATTTTATTTTACATACAGAAAGTATGTATAAAAAAGAGTAAACCATGTTCTTTCCTCCCTAATAGTTAAAGATCACATAGTGTTTTCCATGGTGCTCTAGGAAACGAGCTACTCTGAGATAACACATCAGTACTCATTTTCCATTTTCTCCAAAGGTTACTACCTCTAGAGGAGATTTTCCTATCTGTGTATAAAAATCCCCCAGAGAATCAAGGAGTCTCCTAGAGGAATCAAGAGCATTTGAAAATGCCACTCATGCTTGAAAACATTACAAGTTTGATTTTCATAGTTGAGTTTTGCAACCAATGCCAGGATTATGAAATGATACATATCTAAAACAAAAGGCTTAAAAAGGCATTTCACAGGAAACATACATCCACTCATCAATTAAAAATCGATTTCTACAGCTTAGTGGTATATCACCTAGTTTTTAATAGTATAGGAAAAGGGAAGCCTTGGACATAGGGAGAATGGAGAGATAATGAACGCAAATTCCAAAAGTGATTACTCACACCCTGGATAAAGGGCAGTAAATTTGAAACACAACTAACCTGACACCTTTGGTGTGAGAAAAGGGAAAACCAATGGGTCATCTCAGATAAGGCCAAATATAAAACAAGAAAAATTTCAAGGGCTTAGAAACAAAAGATGATCCTGGGCACAGTGGCATCAGCTAATCACAAAGAGGGTGACAGGGTCTTAGAATAACTACAGAAAGAAGGTATATATTCCTGTCAGATAAGACTCCATCATGGCTTCCTTGCCCCTCCCTGGTAATGCAAGCCTGCAAATCCCACTTTGTTTCTCTTTTTTGCTGTTATAAATTCCCTCCCCATACCTGTTCTTCTAAATAAATTTGCCTCTTTCCACTTGCTTGCCTGAATTTTCAAAGTTCCTGCTTTGGCTTTGTCAGACACCAACTCAGTAAAACCATGGTAACAATATCAGCATTCGAACATCTTTTTAAGAATTATTTACCACTGTTTACCAAACTGTGAGTTTCAGTACTATACCTTCACACCCTGATAAACACGACATTAAACCCCTCCCAAATCTCTACTAGCATTCATTACAGTCATATTGACCTTTTAATTAAAAACACATTGAGAAACCACCTCACACCAGTAAGAATGGTCAACATTACTGCCCCCCCCCAAAAAAAAAAAAACCCAAAATAGGCAACAACAAGTGGTGGCGAGGATGTAGAGAAAAAGGAACACTTTTACACTGCTGGTGGGAATGCGAACTGGTCCAACCACTATGAAAAGCTGTGTGGAGGACCCTCAAACTACTTAAAATGGAACTACTATTTGATCCAGCAACCCTTCTTTTGGGAATCTGCCTAAAGGATACAAAAACACAAATTCAAAAGGAAACCTGCACTCCTGTGTTTATCACAGCAATGTTTACAATAACCAGGACATGGAAACTGTCAAAATGCCCAGAAAATGATGAATGGATCAAAAAGTTGTGGTATATTTACACAATGGATTATCAGCAATCAAAAAAAACCAAAACAAAACAAACTAATGTCATTTGCAGCAACATGGATAGAGCGAGAAGAAATGCTAGCTGAAATAAGCCAAAGAGAAAAAGATAAATACCAGACGGTCCCAGTTATATGAGATATAAGGTAAAGAAAATGAAAAGAAAAAGTTAAATTCAAAAAACTGATAACTGAAATGAAATATAGAAAGGGAGAGTGAAGAAGGGAGAGGGAATTCAGGGGAGGGCAGAATACAAGCAAATAGGACAACTATTCATAGAAGACATGGTGGTGGGAGAAATTTGGGATACACAACAATGTAAGAAAAAATATAAAAAAAACTTTTTATTGAGTATATATAGTTTTTTCTTATATTGTTGTGTAATAACCTTTTTACAGTTCTTCCTGTAACAAGATGATTCCCAGGGAAAGTGGAGGTTCCAAGTTCCCTATCCCATTCAAAGAAGGGCAGAGCTGAGCAGGGAGGAGGAGAAGCTGGACAATAGACTACAGGAAAGAAGGAAAATAAGAAAAGACCTCAAAGAGGCCCTTGGAGCAGGGAGACAAGTGAAGAAGATGCACTTGCTTCTCGGCCTTGAGACTTGAGTACCTGGGAGGGGACACTTGAAGGAGACAGAGAAGTGGGTGAGAGAGCAGTGCAGAAACTGATAATGGGAGCCTTTATCTTGACTTTGATTTTGCTTCTTTTGTCCCAGATGTGCTGGACCTCTTCTGTCATTTTTCTGTGGGTTCCTATGAAAAAGTGCCTTCGACTTGTGGCAGGTTTTTGGAACTCTATGACCCTGCTTTGGGATAATACTGTTTGGTTGGACATTTACCCAAGAGTGGAAGGATAACTCTGGGTATCTGATTTGCAAGCTATAATCTCTGTCTTTTCTATCTCTTTATTTCACAGTAACTGTATTAAAGTTCCTTTCCATCTAAGTTCTTAGGCACTAGAGTATTTTTTGTCTTGATGTGGCGAATGGCAGAAGCTATTTAGAGCAGGCAAGTTTGCAGGTACCAAAGTGCACCTTACACTGCCCTGTAACATTCCTTTTTTTTTTTTTCTTTATTTATATATAAATTTCACAACTTTGTAATCTCAAGGGTTTGCCTCCCCCCCCCCCCCTCCCCCCCCCCCCCCCCCCCTCCCC